>BGPT01000289.1:49790-64469 GCA_003297045.1 Symbiodinium sp. clade C Y103
TGGCTCATCCTTGAGCCAAAATGTATTCATCAACTTGCATGCTCATCCTAATGATAATGCACACCCAGAGCCTGCCAAACACTATGCATACATATATAAAGACATTGACATATCCGATGCTTTACGCTTATATTTTCCCTATTGATATGGCCATGGACTTGCAGCTCGTTGGCATTGTAGGTCCCCATCTAGTACTCGCATTGTAACCATGTTGTTGGTTGATTACACCCCATTAAAACCCATCACTTTACGGTTGTGCAATGACATGACTTCAGTGCCAGGTGGCCAAAGGTTGTGTAGGACAAGCCATGGCCAAAGGGATATTGAACCTGATGGGGTTGGGACATCAGCGAAAAATCATAGAAATGCAACGCATGAAGCATTGACCATGGTGAGATGCTCATGTGTATATATACATATATAAATACAGCATATACACATATCAAACGAGCACATAAAGAAATAGGAAAATATTGTGATACTGATACTATTAATTAATTATGGCGGTTTTCCTCCAGTGTGTTTTCCTCAATCTCATGGTTGAATCGCAGCCAGCTCAGCTCACCGCGCTATTGCTATAGGATACTATAGGATCCCTGTATCATTACAGTGACGGCTTCCTGATCTATTTTAATCCAAACCCCCAATCCACATCTACATGTATTGACAACATGATTATCCTCTCCATCCTTTTACTTCCAACTACTTCCACAGTCTGAGACCGAGCAGAGTCACTACCCACTAGGAGACACCTCGTATCTACAGGTAGCATTTGCAGCAACGGTGGACGCCTCAATGTCCTCATAAAATGTGAATCCTGCCATCACGCCCTCCTTGTAGTCGCAAGGAAATGAGTCAGTAGGCCTTGGATTCCCATGTGTTGCGCATCTGTGGCCCCTCACCATGTTGTGATCTCAAGTCCCTGCCATTCGGTCGGAGCATGTAAGATTCATCGTTCTGTAAGTTGATCCATTCCATCCCTTGCCCCTGATAGTAAATACCACCCACAATACCTCCCTGGAAATCCTGGTTTAGTATTGGATCAATTCATTTTGGAAGGTCCATATGGCATGGTGGGCATTGAATATGAGGAGGCTGGGATTATGAAGCACATCAGCCAATGAGCCTGTCTGCAGTGGCAACACCCCTGAGCAACTGCAAGGCAATGGAAGGCTGTGGGCCAAACACCCCTCATCAGGAGCCACTTGCATCATCAACACACCTCCCTCTCATTCCCTCTCCATGTTGAGGCCAGCCACTCCACCATTGCTTTCCCCTTTGGCGGCTCGCAAGGAGGGATGGTATC
This sequence comes from Symbiodinium sp. clade C Y103, assembly GCA_003297045.1. Lineage (NCBI taxonomy): Eukaryota > Dinophyceae > Suessiales > Symbiodiniaceae > Cladocopium > Cladocopium sp. clade C. The sequence goes on from BGPT01000289.1 coordinate 51,097, forward strand.
CTTAACGCCGCGCTTACACACGTGCCGAGTTCAACGCTTCAGGAAAGTCTGTTTTCCTCTGATCCCTTAGCGGAGGTGCCAGTAGGAATCTAGCTCTCCAAAGCTGCCAAGCAACAGACTCTTTCAAAGGAAAGGTCACCTTGGACATGGGATGAACTAGTGGCCAGTGGGGAACGAACCAAGGCAACACCACTTCAACCGAAGTAATACCAGCAATTTCACTGGCTATAGATCATTCGGGGTTTGTGCAGCGTCCTTTAGAATATAAAGAATAAATTCAAAAGAAATCAAAAAAACATGTATAAAAATGTGCTATCTACAAACAATTCTATATAGATATCATTTCTCATCCCAGCTGCTGGAGACTTCGCCCCAGGATTCACCTTTCCAAAGAGCACATCTGCGATGCCAAGGCCTGTGGCCTCACCCGCCAGGAAGACCGCGAGCTCGGCGTCCACGTGCGAAGTCCAGGGCATCACGATGGAACCTGGGATGAAACGTGTCGAACGATGTCGAACGATGTGGAAAGATGTGGAAAATCAAGGGATTTCAAGGGATGCTAAGGTTGGCGAAGGTGAAAAACAAAGCCCTAAAACAAATGAGCAAACATCCTGAAACCGAGGTGAAGTGGTGTGATATTAAATCTATCATGATTTGTTGATGATGATTCCTGCCTTGGTCCCCAGGAATTTGTGGAATGGGATGATTCTGCCGGGTGGCCCGGAATCAGAGTGACGACCACCGTTGGCATGGCGGAGTCCAACTTTTTAGCCACCTCCACCACCTGCAGGATCTTGCCAAATCAGCAGCTCTTCTATGCTTTTCCGCCGGATTTTGTGATCGAGAATCTGCCTGTGAATATCTGTGAATCTTGACTGCGACTGTAAAATCGATTCAACTATGGTGGAAATAACCAATGACCCCAGCTATCCCCAGCTGCAACTGAGAGGCGAAGCTTTCCTGATCAATGCTGAGACTTGCACCTTGACTGATGTCATGCACCCCCGCCAGCAATGTTGGGAATTTGGCATCATCACTGCTGGAGCAGTTGGACACCAATCAGGCATAAGAAAAGTGAAGCCAAACACACTCCTATAGTCCGTGCAATCTTTCATATATCTCAACGAGGGCTGGACATGAAACCTACATGGAGTCTTTGATTCCTGCGTGCAAGCCATTTTTGCATAATTCTTAGTGAGTATAGAAGCTCCTTCGCCCTCTTCAAGATAAAACATGTGAAGTCCATAAACATGTAGTGACCCTACTAAGCTTATTAGTAATCCATGGGAATCCCTTCAGTGGGTATACTGTATATTGACTGTATACTGTACATTATGAGCCCTCATCAAACGGAGATTCTGCTAATTTCCCTGGATCTTCCCCCATTGGTTTCCCATGGATCGGCCCAAGACACGGTCCATCCCCTCCGTCGAGGTCGTTGCTCCGCAAATGACGGTGACGTCGGCTTTGGCCTCCTTGGCCACTTTCGAGGCAACCTGAGGCAACTGCACCCATCGCTGGGGGATAAGAAATGAATAGAATTGATATAGAGCAATGATACTCGGGATCTATTTATATTGCTTACAGTTACTATATATTAGTTGGAAGATTGATTGATATGAACGAATGATGAACAATGGTTAGCAGCAACCTTAGTTAGTAGGCCTTGGCAACCTTTTATTTGAGTTGGTTGTAAGTCATGTGGGGCCTGCACCCTCCAGGTGCTGCATAATTTCCTGCCCTATGGGCAAAATCATAAAGAATCATAGGCTGTTGCGCATCTTCCAGGGGCTCAAAACTTGGTGATTTGAGGTATCCTACGGTATCCTCCTCATAGAAGGGGGTCTTCAACAAGTTTTTTTGTAAGTCACATTGACCATACACCATATATGCACACCATTTCTTTTTGATGCAATGGATTGCCATATGATACTGAATGGGTTTGGTCTGGTACCATGAGTAGAGAAACCAATGGTTGTACAGTACCGCCAATTTCAAGAACCCTCCTATCTGATATCTAATAAGGGAAACAGAGAGTGAAGCATGAAACCCGGTGAAACCCATTGAATATCTTCTGGTGAACTGAGGTAAGCACCTCGGCATCATCGGACAAATCCGAATGCACGGCGCAGTTTGCAGACTTGCAGGCATCCTGGATGCCTTCCAAAATGGACCTGCACCAATTTACCAATCCGTCCCAGGTGACCAAAATCGATGCAAATGTTGAAACGCAACCGGTGGACATTTCAATTTGTCGCCGCAGCACTTGAGACCCCGGCACAGGATCTTTGGGGATCACTCGGCCAGAACCACCAACGGTGTAGTAGTTGCCCAAATCCCACCTCTGCACGAACACAGCTGCAATCAGCTGCAAATGCTGGAGTTGTTACTTCCATTTGCTGGAAATCTTGAGGTTTTCTTCCGCGCAGTTTAGCGATTCAAACGATTTCCTTGGAGCACGTTGCATCATGTTCCATCTTGGGAGCTGGGATGACAAAGCATTCCAAAAAGATACTAAAAGATACTAGAAGTGGATATGCCACGCCACTTGTCCAGCATTTTGGTGATGTTCTGCTTCGCTTGGCACGCCGAACCCAGTACTGCGATGGTGAGATCCTTGCCCAAGGGTAAGGTCTCGTCCCTCAAGCGAACGCAGCAAGTTCGGTCAATCGGAGCATGATGGCATGATCAATAATTACACCCTGACTATGAATTGGGACTAGGAGGTGACACACACACACAAAAGTATGATAAAACATGATAGACCATGGTGATTGGTGACCCCATGTTAATAATGCAGGGGTTCGTCATGGTCGACCAGGTTCCACGCTGAGTTGGCAGACAGAAAATATGCGTTACCAACAGTAAGAGTTAAAGGGATGTTGAAGGGCTTGAGCCATCGAGTCCATAAAAAGAGGTGACGAGGCTCCTGTAAATATACACGCAGATACAAAAATATAAGAAGAGAATGCCGAAGTCTTCCAACGCTCAACCGAATGTGTTCTTCCACAACCTGGCCAACCTGTATCACGGGGGCTTGATCAAAGTCAAGGCGCTCGTTCTTGAGAAGAATCACCTTGGTCCAAACCAGGCTGAGAATGCTGGAAGTACCACAGCGCTGCCATTTTCAGGGTAAGGTCTGACATGGTCTGACTACGGCTGAACGTCAAGCAACAGACTCGGCCACCATCCGCCGTGCCAGCTGTTGATGTTCTGGCGACCGGACGTTGACTTCGTAGATCTGGCACGGTGAAAAAACATGACCAGCATGTGACAAGTTTGTGCCTTGCGAACACAACCCATGCCCGAATGAGGCGACAGAGTGTGGCGCTCGCAACGGCTGGTGTTTCAACACGTTTCAACTAGTTTTTCAGTGTTCATATATGAGTTCAACCAAGTTCATTGAATTTCAAGAGCATTAAAGCTCAAGAACCCTAGAGGTTACTATTCATTTCTTATCAATGTTTTGTGCTCAAAAGCTCTTAACATCCACAGGGTAGACTGGTCTATTCTGAGCAAAAATTGACCTCTAAAAACTGAAAGCTTCAGGCCTCGTGGTCACAGCCTCCATTGACGGGATTGCACACAGGGTTTTCTATCAGGCCATACTTCACCTTAGCAGGGCGTGGCTGCAAGCCCTGCGGTGGAAGGAAGAATCCATGCAGGGCGGTCCTCAACCATGCTGACTGAAGTGACCTTCCTTTCGTCTTCGCACCTTCTAACGTATAAATCTTATAACAGAATAGCAATCGTAGCAATCAAGACATATCTAGACTGCAAACTTGGACATGCTTCATGCTTCTGACGAGTCCTACTTACTTGGACAGCTTTTGTCATTTTTTCCATGTTAAAAACTTAACTGCCTCTCATGGAAGAAAAACATCTGAGATCATCTCCCGACCAAGATGACCAAGTGGCTACTGGTACCAGGATGCGCGCCACCATCGATTCCAGGAAGTCCTCGGGTAAGGTCGATAGGTCCTTCTTGGTGTCGTAGACCTGTGGCGTAGAGTCGTAGAGTGTGCCATGGCACCATGATATGGTTCTTCGAAAATTCTGCACCTCCAAATCCCGTGGGTGATTTCAAAATTATGTTCATTGTTCGATTGTTTTCCATAGCATTTCAGGTCTTCCTCATCAGCAAATCGCCATATTTTGGGCTATCCCTTACTCTTGGACCGTTCACCAAGCCCACCATGACCTGATTCATGGGATTGCCATCAATCTTGTTGCCCGGCATCTCCTGGTCTAAGCCTGCACACGCCATTCTGTGATGTGAAGGCAGAACGTCTGTGGTTGTTCATTGACATCAATGGTTTCTAAATGTTTTGTATGTAACATCCCCCAAGCAAATATTAGACCCTGAGAACCAGCCATGTTTTTTGCGGAAAGAAGTGTTCTCCAACGCTGTGTTTGCGTGTGAGTCTGGAGCATGGAATGCCAACACTGGAGGCATCACCGGATGGTGGATGGTGACATGGTCCCTATGTTCCCTGCCTTTGAGAGCTGAAAATGAATGAAGAGCCCACCAGTCGCTCATGATAAAGCCTTTGTAACCCATTGTGTCTTTCAAGTCCGTCTGCATGATGTCCTTGGTGGCGAGTTTGGCCTACTTAAAATCAATAAAAACCCCCCACAAAATTGGCCATGCTTTGATGACTGACTTTTTGATGCTTTGTTTGCTATGTTCTTTGAGCCCTTTCTAAATGCATACGGTGGGGCATGGCAAGATGCGCGCACACACACACGCACACTTGCTCAGAACATGATGCCTGATGTCCTTTCCATATCCTTTCTCTGCGCATCGGAAGATAAACAGTGCAAGCTTTTGCATGTTTGCAGCGAATTTTGGCCTTTGACCCACACCTAGAAATGATCTGGCTGGTCTCCCGCTGTCTCCCCGTCTCTTGAGTTTTTACAAGCCCTACAGAATGCAATCAAGAATCACCATTTTGGCAGGCGTGAATTCCTGAGCAAGCGGTTTGGCTGGACTTGCAGTACAGTATCTGCATTGTGCACATGCATATACAGCTTCTTCAGCAATTTGCAGCATGTGCCACTTTGTTTCAACATATTTCAACCATGCACAAAGAATGTGACCTCTCCGCCTTCTCACATTTCCAAGCAGGAGGGTAAACCCCAATTGAAGGGGGGCCTCCCCAGGTTGCTCTCAATTTTTGCCACGGCACCATTGACCAAGTTGTAGGCGCACATTGTTGAAAGGCACCCTGGCGCAGCAAACAAAATCGTGTTTGCTTTGCGGAAACATCAACAGCATCGCTGTGCGCGGATGCAGGATGCGCAACTATCTTCAATTACAGTATCCCAACTATACTTATCCTCAGGATATCCTCAATGCCCAGTCACTGGCCTGCTTCTAAAGCTCCTTGAAAGGGTGGATAATACACTTCCCACAGCGCCCGTTGCGACATGATGGAATCCACGAAGCTGCCTTAGGCGTGGCAACATCCAAGGGACAAAGGGCGTGTCTTTTGGTGTGCTGACTTATGGCCGTGTTGAAACATCACACCAACCATTCAGTTGGGGGATATGAACCAATACCCAACCATCGAAGAGGTGATTATTGAAAGATATTGAAAGATAGTCAAAAGCTCCAAGCTGACTTGGAACGAATGCAACATCAACCCCTGCAACCCTCCGGTAAGCAGGTCACGCAAAGTCTCTTGGCTGTTCCCTATGAAGTGCTTCATGACAGTAACCACCTGAGAGACCAGAGCAAGTCCCAAGCTCTTGAGAGCAAGGATTTCAATGCATCACCTTTGTACCAACTGTCCCAAAATGTGAAAAGTTTGTTTAAACATGACATGGTGCAACTTCATTTGTCAGCTAGTCTGTCAAGGAACATTTTGGGAGTGCACTCCTTTGATATAGCCCTGCACGAGCTCCGCACCCAGGAAACCAGATTCGCCGGACAAGTACTCAACCTGAAAGCCGCGGCAAACTAAAATGTCTGTTTTGGATTGTTTTGGGGTAACCACGATTTGTGTACAGCCAAAGCCCCTTGGCTGCCAGGAATGCAGTGTGCGGCGGAGTCACATTTCGCCCGTTTCGAGCAACACGATGCACGTTCAGACCAGGGCCCAAAAGCACATTACCGCCCTTGGCAAAGAACTCTTTGCCCAAAGCCTCCCAGGTGCAAGAGCTTGGAGTGATACAGTAATTGAGGTGTTGCAGCAGTCACCATCAACCCCAGCCACTTGGAATCAATTGGAGCGGGAGTTTCTACTGTCCAAATCAGTAGAGTTTCAGTGTATATCCCATTTCCGGAGCAATAAAATGCTGTCAAACCACGATAAACCAATGGAATCCACGGCATTTCGCACCACCTTTCAGGACAACCCGGGGGGGCCCTCGCCTCCCCCCATGTGAAGCCCAGCTCTCGGTCCCAAGTTGCAGCCACGGCTAGTGTTGAAGGGTAGGCAGTGACCTGGCCAGGACCCTACTACCACAACTGAAGACGGTTACACACACCATGGCCAACTATTGCTGATTATATGCTGATCATTGTGGTTGTGATGGCCATTATGACATGACGGCTATCGTGTTGGTTAGTTTGAGGATTACTGTAATTGCTACAGTATCTACATGTTACTATGATGCTTGCTGCTGATTTTAAACACCAAAATGTGTCTTCCATCTGTGTGTGCAGTCTCATTTTTGCTATCAATATTAGTTCGTAGTCGTCGTCGTAGCATTGGCAGTAGTAATATTGGTCACTACTTTTGAAATCTTTTGAATGATCATCATCACACACTAAAATGATCAGTAGCAATGAACAATTTTGACCATGAATTTGAATATTCAAATAAATTTCATCGCAGTATCATTTCTGATCAAGTCTGCCAGTACTATGACCTGTGAGCACACAGCATACATCATATCATCATCGCTATCCATATTCGATTCCTGCATTGTTTCTGATCAAATTCTGGCAGCGTGATCTTTACTGAAAGTGCACCCCAACCTTGCCAATGATCCTGACGTCCGTAGTTCGGTAGCCTTGACCATTGTCCTGCAGCCAGCGGCAAGATACACATGGGTCCCAGTAGCCATTTTAATTGGAGAAAATGATTATTCACCCCCTATACTGAACACGGAACCTCCAAAGTGAGATCTGGAAGCTGATTCGCCATGATTTTCCACACTTGGAGGTAGCCAATCCATTTGATTTCTTAGAAGGGATCCATGTGGAAACATAGGAGGTGTACTCGCTAGTGATCAATTCTAGCGGCCATGATGATCCCGTCCTGAAGGTTTAGGGATGGAATGCCCAAGTGCTTCACGGCCGCCGTGTTGCCCACAAAAAATCCGGGAGGAGGATTCCACACCTGGATGAAAAAAAGGTCAAGTGTCCAAGGCCTTTATGCCCATATCAAGTTGGTCGGCCTTGATCAATTTTCACCACTGCTACTGACTGCTATCTTCAAATTGGGATGCCACACGCCACGCAGTGCTCTCCAAATTTCAATGAGCATTGCATATTGATGTCAATTGTTTCCATTGTTATGGCTGGATGTTGCCTCCCTTGCCATGCCGTTTTAGCAATACCAGGGCAAGGGGCGTTGGTATCGTAGGCCGTACCTTTCACGATCTGCGACTTCTCAGCGAAGCTCATTTTACTTGCCAGTTCCCCTGATGCCAAAGCAGCTGCTGCTGGAATTCTGGTAAAGTTTGGGAAGCTACCACTATTGGAGGTCAACAGGGTTGGGAAATCCTCAATTTTTTCCATTGAGTCCTTACCTTGCCGAGGATACACTCCAAATGAATCCAAATAATGACCCTGCAACTCTTGGTTTTTACGCACTTGACAGCATGGATATTCATGGATCCTTGTCGTCCTTATCCATGTAGAGATTCCAACTCCAAGGTCCCCTCTGGTGGCTTCAGCCAAAGCATGTGGAAAGACAATTGGTTGGGCCAGCAGCCAAGGCACGCGCTTTTTGGATGGCATCATCTAAACTCATGGAGCTCCGTCGCTGTTTTTTCCCTCAGCAGGTGGAAAATCCATCAAACATGTGAAAAAAACACGGTTTTTTTTGTTCCATGGCGCGAATTGTTCATCGCTCTCAGTGGTCCAAAATGTCCCTAACATGCCATCAAATTGAAATGCTATGCCATGCCTACTGATCCACCATGATCCACTAATTACATATCACCATGTCAAGGGGATTCAAGGTGTTTCTTTTAACTAAATATACTCAAACTACTGAGGCCCGTGAAAAGCAGATCGCCTAATCGCAGTCAAAGCTTCGTTGCAGCAAGCTATTGTAATCCTCATCAGTGCATATCTCCTGACATCGCCACCACATGGGGTCAGGAGACAGACGCTGCATCAACCATGCCAGGCTATGTCTGAGACTACGGTGGACCTTAAAGGCAAACACATTTCGGATATTTTCGGATCAAGACTAAACCACGATAAACGATGATAAACCCAACTCAAGTGACACAAGTGGAGTAGAATATCCTCATCCTATTCAAATGGTATCATTTCCGTCCCATCGAACAATGCTGCGTTTCGTCCCATCTCGCTCCGCCTCGAAGCACTGAGCGCTAGCAGCGCTAGCATACCGAAGCGTCAAAATGAGGGCAATGAGGCCTCTGCCAGAGTGTTCATGCAAGGATTGCTCATCTGGTGAGCCACCCCCAAAATTTTATCCTCCATTGCGGATCATCATCCAAGGTATGGATTGAAAAGAAAGCATTTGAAGTTGTGTTCATTTATGTTAATTTATCTATATACATGATTTCTCTCTTTGTTTCCTGATCTGAAACCACTCATTCTTCACACATGGCAAGGACAAATCTGGCCTCCTAGTCGTCCGCACGGACACACCATGCCAAGAAAAGCCTGTCGGACAACGCCGATAATCTTGTTAAAAAGAACCAGTTTGGACATGTTTGGAAAATCAAACTACCTGAAATTCCCACATAGAAGAAACAACTCAAGTCAGAAGGATGGAAAGCGCTGTATGGCCTGAAATGCTTCTTGCAAAGCAAAAGAAGGATTTGTTAGGACATTGGTTCAGTGCAGCTGAGACATGAAAAGCTGCTAGCGGCCGGCGGGCGGAGTATGGCGGAGTGCTGTCTGGTCACTGGCAGCTGGGTAACACAATGTGACACCGTTCAGCACCGTCAACTTGACGGGCTCTTGCGTAAACCATCCTAAACCATCAAAACCGATAGAAACCCGAACTGCCTGATTGGTGATGCTCACATGTTTTCACTTATCGTGAAAGAATGAGTCAATTGTTTGAGGGACGGGTCGATCATCAATCAATCTCAACCATCATCCCAAGGTACGAGTACCCTCTGGTAAACTAACATAGCTATTGAAAATGGCCATTGTTAATGGGAAAATCCACTATAAATGGCAATTTTCAATAGCTACGTTAGTTCACCAGAGGGTAATATCTTGAAATCAACGAACAATTGAAGTGCGCGCTTCACAGCATCGGAGTTGCCCCTCCCACGTCTGGTTGCCGTGACACGGGCTACCCAACTCGAAGTCCATAATCTCCTGCACTTCATGCGCTGAACAATTGTTCAAACATGGGTGCCCTGCAGTAAAATCAAGATAAATCAAGATATGCAAAACTCATGGTTTCCCTATGAAATGATTTGTTGAATGGGGGATTTGTCGCATCTATGTTGATCAACTGGGGAGTGTCTCAAAAAATTGGGAACCCCACCAAGTCCAATGGTTTATCATCATGCTTCCCATTGCTGAAATTGCCATGTTGGGATATTTGGGGGGGTACATCGTATACTCCATTTCTCGACATACTAATGTGACACATCCGCACACACACAGACAGACAGACACATAGATGATCATAGATGTACTGAAACTGATTATTTTGGAACAAGTTGATCCTTCACCAATTCAAAATGCCCGTCTTGGCCAGGTGAGGCATGAAGCGTGGGAAGTCTCAAATTAGGTTAAAATAAAACTCACCACCCTCCCAAACAAAAACGTATGAATACGTATAAGTATAGTATAAACTCGTGCATTCGCCTTACATTTTGAGACCTTGTTTCATCTGGTCCCTCCCCTGAATGATGAAAATGTTGCTGATGTCTCTCGCATATCTTCCATGTATCCCTGATGCCTAGCTGATCCAAATGCACACGGCATCAAAATGTGTCCTTGAATTTGCTCATCGATGGCTTTAGCACAAAAATATGCGAATGCCAGCCGAAACCTGCAAATGGATTGGATCATCGCTGTGACCACTTCCAACGGTGCTTGTCATGTGCTTGTTGCAACATGATGACATGGCTAACAGCGCTTCTATCATCCAGGTAGAAGAAGTCAATGGATTTCTTGAATTCCTGGTTGAAAACGTGCAGGGCAACTGAGAATAAGAAGTCGGAGCATTTCATTGATAATCATTATATATTCATTGTGTCCAAGCAGGTCCTGGAGAAATCCAAAACGTAACCATCGTAACCCCCTTCAGCCCACGCTACGCTGCCTGAAGGAGACTCGTCGCTCAGGAACGTGACATTCAGCTTCTGTACATCCTGCCGGATCCGCTGGGCCACTGGGCGAAGGGGGCACATCGAAGCACAGCAAGTGCTTCTGGCTAAGGCGGCTAAGACTGGATCGCATCGCAATATTTGAATGTGTGTCAAATTCATTCAAATTCTAAGGCCCCAAACCCAACTTGAAAATTTGGTCATTTTTGTATGCACCATGTATTGTTGGGTGCCTCAATTTTGAACTAAATCCATTTCTCAGCAGAGCGGGGCCTTCAAAGCATTGGCAGGCGATCGGCCAGCGAAGCAGGCGTCCATGTCGACGTGCAGCACCAAATCCTTTGGATGCCAGGAGCCATAATCAGTCACATACAGATATAAGAAGGTATAAGTCTAAGAGTAGCTGCGCTATATCCACCTGAATTTGTTCACACATTTGGTATTGAGATGGAAATTGTTTTTGTGGATATTAAAGCTGGACTAATGAGCGTTTAGGGTTTATAGTTCAATGAGTGTTGCAATCCATCCGTTGAATCAATTCACCAGGCTCCCCCTCAGCCAAACTTGAATGAATGGGTGTGTCTGAAAATAGGGTGTTACCAGGATACTCATGTATACAGGGAAAAGATGGGAAAAGTATGATGAATCGGTTTGTTTGGGGGCAGCCTATCTCAGTCGTCCCCATCTATCCGAATCTATCCATATCCATCCCCCATCTCAGGGCCGGGCATAGGCAACGGCCCTCCAAGCAAACAGCTTGAAGGCCGTGGCCCAGCCATCTCGTCGCTCCTGTGGACACAACCCGCAGCATTTGCTCTTGATGAAGTCCACCTGCAAGGCATCGCAAGGCTCAATGTTTGCGGCTGGGACCTCCGGAAACCGCAAAAGTCGCCAACCATTTTGTCGCCAACTCTTAGTTCTAGGAGTGGAACATATGTGGCACAATCGCTGGGTTTTGGGTTGGCCGTCACCTCTTTGGAGTAATCCTCAATGATGAATCCGAATCCTTGGCAAAATGCGTTCTCATGGGGGGAACAAACGAGAACAGGCTCCAGCAGATTTGGTGACGTCCGGAAAATCAATCTGCATATATCTGCATATATTGGCAGCCAAGCAGCTCATCAGCAGGGTCAACTCAGACTCCTTAGCTCTTTTCCATCCAGCAACAAACAGCCGCCTGATCATCCTGATCCTGTCAAAGGCACCCAGGCAGTGTCTGGACAAGGCTCCATCAGTCCACCACCGTAAATGATGTGGAATGGCAATTCCGCTCCCAAGCGATCTGCGGAACATTTCAACCGCATCGCATCCAGAACAAAATTCTGCTCCTTGTAGTGGTCCTCCAAACTTAAAACTTACATTCAGGAATGTCTCTGATGCTACCAGCATTGCATGCAAGACTGGGGCAATTCCACGTAGTTTACAGGGAAATTCAAAATCAGCAGGAGATATCAAGACACTTCCAGCTGCGCAGGTGCTATTCAAGATTTATTCATCTAACTTCAGAAAGCAGACTAAAGAGCACCAAAACCACCGGAGTCCTCAGTCTGTACCAGCGTCGCGAACCTTGCAGAGATGTACGGATGAAATATTAACATATACTGACTGATTCTCCTCTTCAAGAAGTCACGTCGTCGACGTTCACATGTATCCCTAAACTCCCTTCTTAAATCTATCCCAGTGCTTGTCACGGGCTCATGCTTTCTGCCTTTCCCCTGAGGTGTCAAGGGTTAGACTGCAACTCTGCTGTCAAGGCTATTCAGCGGTCCTTCATGATTGAATTTTGCTGACACTTACGCCTTCTTGCGCCAGTGTGGAACAAAATCATTGCACAACATGCACAAACAACATGTTGTATATACTGTATACATATTATAGATAGGTACATGATTTAGCATTAACGTGTTGTGCATATGTAAAAAAAATAGTTATATGCACCTATTGATTATCTATCAATCCATCTCTCCATCTGCCTCTCTCTCTCTCTCTCTGTCTCATCGCTTTCGCAAAAATATATTATATTATATGTTATTATATTATGTCTATCAGGCTATGTGTATCAGCCTCAAGGCATGGCCCAGCATTCAGTCGTCAAGGAACAGGGCAAAGCGCTGACGGCCTTCGCTGCCGTCGTTACTTGAAGGTTCGAAGTGGTGCGTCGCCTGAGATCCACCAGGGAAGCCACTGGAGCACAACATGTTTTTACAAATGTCTTTACATGATATGTCCCGTTATATGAATTTATAATTGAATTTGTTGGTGGTTCACTTTTGAATCCTGACCCAAAATGACCCAAAACCCAAGCCCAAGCCATCACACTCTGAGATGCAGACCACACGGGGTTGCACCATAAAGCGTGCGGGCATGGGCCTGACATCGACGCAGCACAGAAAGTATGCCGCAGGGCGTCGACCCAGTGACTGGACTTCAGCTACCAGTGGAAGTTCATTGTTCTTCAAGAAAGGCTTCAAGCAAAGGCATGAAAAGGCCTTGAAAAGGCATTCAATTTCTCCCTTGCCACATAATGCCACTGTACACTCAATTCCTTTCTGTTGGATGTGCCGTAGATTGCCGTAGACCAGCTGCATCAAGATGGCCTCCAAACCAACGCCCGGTGAAGATAGGCAGAAGTCAACTTCGCGTTGGCCTGGCACAAACTGCTGCAGGCACTGACAAGGGCACCTCAATGGATCAAACTTTGAGTTAGAGCAACCAAACGTCAGTCCGTAACAAAATACATACATACATACATACATACATACCTACATACGTACGTACGTACGTACGTACGTACATACATACATACATACATACCTACATACGTACGTACGTACGTACGTACGTACATACATACATACATACATACATAC
>BGPT01000289.1:66025-78998 GCA_003297045.1 Symbiodinium sp. clade C Y103
ACATACATACATTACATACATACATTACATACATACATTACATACATACATTACATACATACATTACATTACATTACATTACATTACATTACATTACATACATACATACATACATACATTACATACATACATACATACATACATACATACATACGTACATACGTACATACGTACATACGTACATACGTACATACGTACAAACGTACAGACGTACATACGTACATACGTACATACATACATACATTACATACATTACATACATTACATACATTACATACATTACATACATTACATACATTGCATACATTGCATACATTACATACATTACATTACATTACATACATTACATTACATTACATTACATTACATTACATTACATTACATTACATTACATTACATTCCATTCCATTCCATTCCATTCCATTCCATTCCATTCCATTCCATTCCATTACATTACATTACATTACATTACATTACATACATACATACATTACATACATTACATTACATTACATTACATTACATTACATTACATTACATTACATTACATTACATTACATTACATTACNTACATTACATACATACATACATTACATACATTACATTACATTACATTACATTACATTACATTACATTACATTACATTACATTACATTACATTACATTACATAACATAACATAACATAACATACATACATATATATATATATATGCATTATATAATGCATATACTATATATTACATAATATAATTTACATATATAGATATATGGGTATAAACGGATGATGACAGCTGGTGAGTCTGACAATTGTAATTGAGAATGATAAGAAGTATATATAATGGGTCTCCATCCCTTCACTGCTTCACGATTCTCTGCGCCTCAGTGATTCCCAAAGCTGCATTGTACACCTGAATGCTGGGCTGTCTGTAAGAAAAATGACTGGCATGAAATATTCAGTAATCACTGGCTCCAACTCTGCAATGTAATTACTGGTCGGGACTGATTGATAGTGAAATAAAATTGCAAAAAACATTTTTTTTCAACCAGTGTAGAGTCATCAAGGAGATGCAAGTTTTACAGTGTCCGTGATGACCATCGGTTCTCATGATATGGGTATGAACTGTTCACACCAAAATATACGTCTTTTAATGGATAAATATATTGGATAATCATCCAGTTCATCCCCCGGATTCTACGCATTTGATCCATCTATCTGCCGAAGCACAACATCTTCAATAGATCCAATCGCCCGAAGAGCATCGTGGCAAAAGGGTGCGAACATCGCGACCTCCGCAGCCCTGGGACAACGAGTTTCCTCTGGTCACCATCTCGGAGTGACTGAAGAAAGAGACAGGGTGAAACATATATATTAATGGATACATATGGATACTGTATATACTATGTATTTATATATACGAGTATATAGTAACAATAATAAATGATAGTATATTATAATTCTCATAATATTGATAATATATAATAGTAATACAAGGCCATGTAGTAATCTTCTTCCCCAATTGAATCGGATCTGAATTTTGAGATGCCAGGGCAGTCTATTCTCGGGTGGATGGGGCTCGGGATGTCAACTGGCGCCTGCCACGTTTGTGTAGGGACCTGGCGGCATTTCCCACCAGCAAGAAGTGCTCAGCCTCAGTGCTGGAACACCCACATGGCGATGTAAAAACAGATCATACCCCCAGGTATTCTGTTTGAAGAACATCGCCATTGTTGTGGATATTCATATCCCCAAGTCACCAAGTATGGTATCAATCTGCTACAGCATCAACACAATGTCGACACGGTGCAGCCCATTGGCGCAGAGCAAATGGGCGATGACTTGCACATCAGAACAGGTCGTCTCGTAGGTGCAACTCTTCCTTTGGCACGGAGAATCTGTCTAGAAATGGATGAACATCTGAATAATACCAAATCCATGAAATATGTATGAGATATGATGAAACTCAAATTCTTTGGACAACAGCTGCTAGTTGATTGGTATTAATTACTCAATCCACCAAGGCTTCGCTCTGAGTATATCATTCTATACACTTCCGGGCCTGGCTCCCAGCAGAACAAGCGTTTGGCAAATGGTTTCATCCAAGCATCTCCATCAATTGCCGCAATCTCGGATCCTCAAAGTCTAAAAAACTTGTCCAGTCAGCCACTGCCCAGTTTGATGGCTGCATATTTCGCAGCAGGTGCAAAGCCTTGGCTCTGTGGATCACTGCTACGTTGACCCTTTCTGATACCATTGGTTGACAAGGCAAAGTGAGATCATGCAAGACACATGGGATCGTGTAGACTAATGCGGTATAACGTGGTTAAGTCGCAAGCCACAATGATCAATCCCCCAATTCACCAAAGATTGGTGTTGCAAACCCTTCCCAAGTTGGAGTTTATTGTTGGATTTCTGACATGATGCAGAAAGGGAAACGATATGGAAAAAATACGGCTGTCATCCAATTTCACCACTTGACATGTCTTTACACGGCCTTCACCATGTCTGGAGCAACATGCTTCAGGCAAGCCACGGGCGTGAGGAAACTGTCTGGCTCCTGGCCACGCACTATCTGCCACGTGAAGAGCTGATCATGAACATCTTAGTCATATATCGGGTCAACATATATACAGTAAATTGTCCACCTACCAGCATAAAATCTCACATCCAATTCCACCATTCGATGAAAAAGCAATGATTTCTGACCCGAAATGAAGGGTGGTTGGGGTCCTGACCGAATGCAGGACATCCCAACCCATGGTATTCCTTCCTGAGGTGGGAGAGAGGGGAGAAAAAATATACACATTTTGATGGTTTGGGTGGTCCAAAAACTTTGGACAACCACCATATCAATCCTAATTTCGCTCCATTGTCATCATGTTTGGTTCCGTCGCCATTAGAATATCGTTTGTCTGGAAACATGGGACCCCTGATTTGACGGTCAATCACCATCTTCCCTGTTGAAACAGCCATAGTTTGGGGGCCCATCCCCTATTTTCAAACAAACCCAGATATCATAGTGTTGGTTCTGTATCCGATTATAATGATCAACAGGCCCAACTTCGGGGCTCAGCAAACCGATGATAACTAGAATAATAAGGGGTTTAAAATCATGATAAAAATAAAGGGTCATTGGATCAGACATCCCAATTTTGGGGGGTTGATTAACCCGTTAAACATCATTAAAGCCTGATCAACCAACCCGTTAACCCCAAATCCGTACGGTGCGACACCTGGCAGTCGCAGTGGCCACGGTCACCATGCCGTGCTGCGCCAAAGGCACGGAAGCTTTGGAGCGTGCGGCGCCAAGCGGCGCGCAAAGGCCAAGCTGACACCACTGGGGCAGCTGCAGTCCTGGGGCTGGGTGTTGTTGTGTTGGGGTAGCCAAGGAATCATGTGCAAATTACTTGTCTATTAGATACTATATATAATCTATAATGATTTGTGTATAATATATTATGTATATGTATATAAATACCTATATGTAATATGCTACATGTATCTAAATGCAAGTCGGTTTATTCATTGGCGACTCAATTGGATGTTATCTGTGATTGGTCCTATCAGCCACCTTTGAAGAATATGAAAGTCCTTGAGAATCATCCTCCAAGGTAAGGATGAAAACAAACATAAAAGTCATGTGCTGCATCGTGCCATCCCAAAATGGAGCCAATCATTTTCAGCCATGAATTAAAGTTGTACTGACTGACCCTGGTCGCTAGTTTACGATCTCTTAAGGTCTGGTGTCATCAGATCCTTCCAGCCTGGCAATCATGTGGGAGAAGTAAGCCATGAGGTCAGCTGCTGCCGCATGCTCAATATCGTAGAACCTTGTCTGGGACATGGCTTTTAGAAAGCTTCAATGAAGGCAATGAAGGCACCACTGACACTGACTATTTTGAACCAGTCGGAGTGCACCCAAAGGCAGGGCTCCACTGCTGAGCAAGGTAAACAGGCCTCCACCCTGGACAGCACTTGGCTTCTGTCAAGCAGCGACCCAAAGCTATTTCCAACATAGCTGATGTCAGCACTTGCTCTAATGAGCACCGCCAGAAGAAAAATGCAAGAGCAGCCGCTGTCACCTGCCAACTCGTATCTCCAAAGTCTGATAGTGCATTTTTGTGCATGTTCATCGAGGAAGCAAACACCCAAAAAAACGCCCAAAGGGAATCAGATGGAAACAAACACACACACACACACACGCACACCCATTTAGTTGTCTACAGAGCGATGGCTTTCCAAATCTTTCCAACGGTCAATGGTTCCTACATGTTCATTACACCCCATTACATTCTCATTTCTTAGCGCCTTTGCATTGTTCTATTCCTCGTTTTGGACTAATGTTGGACGCTGATTAGTGTCATGGTACCCTAGTGTGATGTTTTTTTCAAAAATACATAGGGATCCTGATTTTGGTATGGGTGGACATCTTTAGTGCAAAGTTTTTTCTCAGGACCAATTTTTTCACAAATGAGGTCCATAATTTTTGTAGGGTGAAAAAATGTTAAAACCCCTTTTCTCCTGTTTCCTTTGGATAAAGCTGGTCCATTTACTGTTAAAAGGCCACATCCATTATAAATCCAAAAAATGCAAGATTCCCCAAATCACAAATTTCTTATTAAACCCTTATCAAAAAACAGCATCCAAACAATTTTTCAAGGGGGTAGCCCATGACTGGCTCAAATACTCAATAGTACAATTGTTTGGGTGGTACCCTGTTGTGCTCAGAAATTGTTGGTGTTAAAAAATGTCAAAACCCTTTCCCCACCTTTCTTTGGGTAAAGCTGGTCCATTTACTTTTAAAAGGCCACATCCATTATAAATCCAAAAAATGCAATATTCCCCAAATCACCAATTTCTTATTAAACCCTTTTTAAAAAACAGCATCCAAACAATTTTTCAAGGGGGTAGCCCATGACTGGCTCAAATACTCAATAGTACAATTGTTTGGGTGGCACCCTATTGTGCAAAGAATTTCTGGGGTCAATTCAAAAGCTCAAAAAACCTTTTATCCACCTTTCTTTGGGTAAAGCTGGTCCATTTACTTTAAAAGGCCACATCCATTATAAATCCAAAAAATGCAATATTCCCCAAATCACCAATTTCTTATTAAACCCTTTTAAAAAAACAGCATCCAAACAATTTTTCAAGGGGGTAGCCCATGACTGGCTCAGATACTCAATAATACAATTGTTTGGGTGGTACCCTATTGTGCTCAGAAATTTTTGGTGTTAAAAAATCTCAAAACCTTTTATCCACCTTTCTTTGGGTAAAGCTGTTGCAATGACTTTAGAAAGGGATTTCCATAGGATTTCCTATAGGATTTCTATGGGATCTATGTGATATGTCTAAAGGATTTCTTTGGGATTTCTATGGGATTTGTTACTTATCCTTAGATTTCATCTACGTTATCAAGGAGAATCAATTGAAAGTAAATTGAAATGAATTGAAATCCTTACTTTTCCTTTTCTTTCCTTTTGGGTCTAAAAGGAAACTCCATTGAAATCAATTGAAAGCAAATTGAAATGAATTGAAATCCTTACTTTTCCTTTTATATTTCCTTTTGGGTTTAAAAGGAAAATCCATTGAAATCAATTGAAAGTAAATTGAGATGAAGTGAAATCCTTACTTTTCCCTTCATTTGCTTTGGGGTCCAAAAGGAAAATCAATTGAAAGTAAGATGAGATGAATTGAAATCCTTACTTTTCCTTTCATGTCCTTTTGCGTTTAAAAGGAAAATCAATTGAAAGTAAGATGAGATGAATTGAAATCCTTACTTTTCCTTTCATTTCCTTTTGGGTCTAAAAGGAAAGTTACCTGAAAGAAGTTTGATATGAATTGCAGTCCTTACCTATCCTTAGATTTCATTTAAAGTATAAAGGAAACTGATTTGAACGTAGATGGATATGAATCGCAATCCTTACTTATCTTTAGATGTCATTTAAGTTAAAAAGATTGAACGTAGATGGATATGAATTGCAATCCTTACTTGTCTAAATTGCTTTGAAAGGAAAATCAATTGAAAGTAAATTGACATCAATTGAAATCCTTATATACTTAAGTTGATCATCCTGAGATCCCCAGAACTGGTCCCAATTTTTTTTTGGATTTATAGAGTACCCCCAAATTGTTTGGGGGGGGCCCTACACTAATCAGCATCCAACATTATATGATCCTATCAGTAGCTTCTTCGAACCCAATCCCCAGCTACCCCTACCTTCGATGTGGCCCCGACCACGCATCAGGGCGTTGCGTAGCAAGAGAGCCATATCTCGCGTGGTGCGGTGGACGTTGCCGCCATACCTGCCCCAGATATCCATCGAAACAATGAATCGATGTCTTGCACTTGTACTTAGGATTTCCATGGATTTCCCACTGCTAACCAAAACTGTTCATGGCGCTTCCAGTATTCGTTTGCAGCCCGAAAACACTTGCTTTCAGGTCACAAAAAGGTGACAAATCCAAATCTGTCTTGCATGATGCCACTATATAAAACTATAAATTACTGGTATTGCAAAGTACGAGCATTGCACAGTGCTACCCAATGACAGGCAGGTGACAACAACAGGGACCATCTCTGGATGCTCCTCTGACCCGTGGCAGTGGCTTCGCCTGCTCCAGTGGTTGAATGGTTCGTAGATCAGTTCTCGCCATTCGCCTTCCATGGTCATCTAATGTCATCTACAAGGAGCTTGTAAAAAGCCATTGGGGACCCACACTTTCATCCAGAGGTGGTCATTTCTTTGGCGAAGTGATGGTCTTATTACCCACCTGATGGAAGTGGAAGAACCCACCATATACAAAGATGACGCATCATGACGAATTGAAGCGAAATGCCACTCTTGAGTCCAGGCGCCCTGGGGCAATCGGTTCTGGTCGAACGTCAGCGTTCCGCATCGCTCCGGTACGAATTCTGGAGCATCCTGACCCCGACCGATCGATAAGTGCACACCTGGGAGGCAGGACATCTTTCAGAGGGATATCAATGGACCTGCACAAATGGCGATGTTTATCACTAAGCATTGGATTGCTTCAACAGAACGTTTGCAGGCAACCATGGTTGTTTCATGTTGTTTCCAAGGAATTTGAAGGGGTTCCATGGGGTTCCTGTCAATTGTACCTTCATACAATTCTAAGAATATTCGAATTAAACAGTCCAATGATTCGTCACGTCCAGACAGAAGCATCACACAGCTCAAACTCAACATTTAGCTCCCTGCTGGCTAAGGCTAGGCCACGCCATAACACCATGGCAAAACATCGCGGGGCGCTGTCACGGAATTTACATATAGGTAGAAAATTATATATAAGACCCGTGTGTCTGTGTGTGCATGTATGTAAAAGTCATACAGTTGAACATTTGCCTGTGCAAGTACTATCAATTGTTGCCTGTGTGACTTCAACATTGTAGACAAATCATCGTGTTATAGAATTATAATGAATTATATTACATACAGATATATATATATATCTCTCTCTCTCTATCTCATTATATATAATATTCAAAGCTGTCTATGCCTAGCCAGTTCACCATACCATCCATACCTGAACCTATGGCGCCGGCGGAGCCATGGCGGTCAAGGCCATGGACCTGGCGGAGTGTCCCCGCGGGTCCCCGCGGGTTCCAGCGGCCTTGGCCTTTTCCCCCTTTCCCTTTCCAGCTCCGGCGGTTCTGGGACCAGCCTGGTGCAAGCTGCGGGGTTTTCCACGTGCAATGCGACTAGTCATAGTCATTATAATTCACGACAAAACATCATGACTGGTGTAGAAAGATCCTGAAAGATCCTGAAAGATCCTGAAAGATCCTGAAAGATCCTGAAAGATCCTGAAAGATCCTGAAAGATCCTGAAAGATCCTGAAAGTCTAAAATTCATCTATTAGCGACATGTTTTCAGGCTTAAGATAAGCAAGTGGGTCAAATTGAGGCATCTGGGAAATTGTCGACCCATGGTTGCCCGAGACCGATATTGCCTTTTCCTTGGCTTCTTTGGCCTCCTCGATCCTGGGGCAGTGGAGACACTGTACCGGCTACTGGATGGCTGCTCTTACCATCGTCATCGCAAAATGACAATATGGCGGCCAGGGCGGTATCTCACCAGCGTCCTGCCAGTTTGACCATTCCTCTTCGTAGCCTTCTTCGGCCTCTTCCCAATCATCACCTGAACTCGCAGATCTTGTGGCAACTGACGGATCAGCAATCAGTAGGAGACTTTCACAGCCAGCCTTCTTCTGGCCAGTCTTCCTCTTCCCAATCTTGTGGCTGCCACTTCCAGTAGCCTGCATGCGGCACCGCGAGATATCATGAGCAAGCAATGAAAGATCTGAAAGCTGAAGGCGTCTTTTGACACATCTTGGCCAAAAACAAATCCATTACCTTCAGGATGTGTGCAGATGAATGTTTCTCACCTGCCACGTGAGGGTATCTATCTGATTTTACGTCAGCTTGCTCCTCTCTCCCTCCTCCACTATCGCGAGCTCGCAGACTCTCTGGGGCTCACCGGACCCGAACACTATGCCACATAAAACGTCAGATAGAATACAAACAAAATGTCGGATAACATGTCAGAATGTAAGTCAGAAAATATGTCAGAATCTGTTAAAATATGTGTCAAACAAAATGCCAGAATATATGTCAGATAAGATGTCGAAATATATGCCCGATATAGTGCCACATAAAATGTCAGATTATATATGTCAGCCAGAATGCCAGACAAAATATCAGAAAACAGGTCAGAATATCTGTCAGATAATTTTCAGAGAGAAACTCAAAAAAATGTCTGGATTTATGTCAGATAAATTACATGCGCATATATATATATAGTATACATGTCTATGTGTGGATCGAATGTCGGAATAAAATGTCAGATAAACTATACAATGTCGGAATACGTATCAGTTGGTGGAGAGGAGGAAATCACTCGAAGTAAAGTGTTTTTCCTACGATGCCTGCAGTAGCTGTGTGCCCTGTCTGCAAGTCTGCCACTCTCTGCCTGAAGAGTCATGGCGATCTTGCCGCTCTTGGCCCTCTTGCCATGAACTGCCTTGGTCTCGCCGATGAGCGCCGATGGGATCGATCAGCCACTTGGTTGGATCAAGTCGCCAATGATAGGCTCAGCGCCATGCGCCAACTCACTGTATTCACTGAGGAGCCTCACTGTGCCAGTTCTTTGTCCAATTCATTTGGACCTGCCGGCCTGCGGGTCATGAAACACAAACGGTGTACACGAGGGAACCGAGTCTAAATAGACTACAGAAAGAGGCGGCCGAAGATCTGCCTGAGCGCGGCTGATACGGCGGCATTTTGCTCTTAGAGCGGACCCAACCCACTGATGGGCAGCAAAAAGAAATTGTAAGGTCGTGGTACTTGAAGTTGCAGGGCAATTGCAGTTGCTGTTGTGGTTGTAGCTGTTGTAGTTGCATGTGCCTGTTGTGCATGGTATTGAAGCTCATTGCAGTGAAGCGTAAGCCAGTGCAACGTTCTGAAACAAAACGACATGTGAATTTTTTTGTTGTCCACCTAAATATATTCCACACAACAATACATCACATACCAATACACTACATAACAAGACACCGCATAACAATACATCACACAACAATTCAGTTCAAAACAATTCACTACATAACAATTCACTACATAACAATCCATTTCATAAAAATACATGACAAAGCAATACATCACACAACAATACACCACTTAACAATGCATCATATAACAATTCCCACAACAATATTGTCCTTACTCATTCACCATATCACAATACACCGCTTAATAATTTTCCACATAACAATACATCACATACCAATACAGCACATAACGATACACCACGTAACAACACATCACTTAACAATTCACCATATCACAATACACTACATAACAATTCACCTTAAACAATGAATCATATACGAATATACTATATAACAATACATTAGAGAATAATTCACCACATAACAATATTTTATCGAAGGAAGTTTAGAAGCTAAACCTGCCGACAATATGGACAGATGGAAAAGACAGGAAGAAAGTAAGAAGATGGAGAAAGTCAGAAGAGAGAAGATGCAGATGCGCAAAAAGGTAGGAAAGTCGCGAAACATTCCGTTTTTCCAATGTTTTGTGGCTCCGGAGGGTCGAAATGGTTAGAAGGAAGAATTAAGGACACGCGAAATATGTCCCGTAAACACATTTTTCTGTAGATGTTCTCTTCAATATACCCAATGACTCCCATTCATTCAACCTTCCTTTTAAGGCACTGTTGTTCCATCTTTTCCACCATCTCTTGGGCAAAGCTGCGGAACCTAGTCTGCAGCAATTTGCTGGGACCACGGTACAGCCTGCGATGGTCTGCATACGGATCTGCCATGGTAGCATCCATGTCCAGAATGATGTCCACAAACTGTGCCAGGCTGGGGATGCCCGGCCTTGCTGTCCAAAGTAATAACTTGACAGAGAAGTGGCCAAACACGCAAGAACACATTTGTATACATCCGTTAAACATAGTTTGGAGATATCTAAAGAACATGATAAATACAATTCTGCCCCTGAGACCATCTCAGTCCTTGGCGACAGGTGTTCTGCCCAAGGGGTGAAACGCGTCACGGAGCAGCCAGGAAATGTGACGAGAATCAAGGATATGAAGGGATGTGAAGGGATGTGAAGTGATGCAAACCATGATTTTGCCAATTTGGGACAACAACATCAAGCATCTCCTACACCATCATGAAATAAGTCACCGTCTAAATAATCCCTTCCTCAGTATCCATGCCTGGCACCCTGTGATCACTCGCCTCCAGGAAATTTCGATGGATTGGGCAAAGTCCAATCATTCACAAATTTTGAGAAATGTGTGGTTGGGGATCCCCCTAGAAAGACATCTTATACATATGGTACTTATCAATACTTTCAATATTTGTCACTCATATCATCATTTTGGGTGTCCATGTGAGGTCGGTACAGCTACTGCCCAAATGGCGGCTCACAGGCTGCCAATGTCAACGCTGCGCTTGCTGGCGGGGAAGAACTCTGTGAGGTTCAGAGGGTGCGCAGGGAGACCTGCCGAGCGATGTTAACGAAAAGTTGCCATCATCACCCCTATCAGGATAGAATAGGTTCTCAAAGTCCCACATATATAGATGAGTTTCCCATTAAAACCCATTGATATAGGATTTGTGATTGCCAAGTTTGATTGCCAAAGGCTATGCAAAAGGTATCTCCGTGTCGACGTAGGTCATTAAGCATGATTCAAAAAGGAATGGTAAAGGAGGTTCTTAGATCTTGAGGACTTGCACAATGCACAATAGGTTCAGAAGTTCTGAACCCAAATCTCTATCTGTTTCTGGGCACCGATTAGCTCCAATGTATAGGGCCTGATACCACTGGCCTACACATCCCAAAATGTCTTGGAACAAAGGAAGGCTTTGCTAGGCTCGCAATATTGCAAAAACGCATGTATCTTATTATGTCCATGTACTGTATACATGTACTAGTATCTAGAAGGCAACATCCTGGAGCGCCCTTTTCCGGGAAATTTCTGGCATTTCCTGCTTTCTAGTAAAGCCCACAATTTCAGGAGTTTCAAGTATATAATTTCTCAGTGATCTTGCATTTGTCATACGTTTTGTAGTCAGGGATGTGATCAGGAAAATGTGATTCCATGATTTTTGGGACTTGCGGGAGTTTGACGCTTTTTGCGGGAGTCCTAGTCCTGTGGCTAATTCTTGACGTTTTCGAGCTTAAAAAATTGAAAATAGAACCACATTTCATGCAAACGCCTCGTAGCCTGCAACATCCTCAATGTGATGGGTTTTGGATTAATTTCTCCACAGGAATTTCAGAAAAATCAGGGGTCAACATCAATTGGACATTATTGTGCGAGAAAAACAAGGTTACTTCCTATAGAATGGTGTGAATTTCCTAGGATTCTAGTAGTCCAGGATATGTGTATATGTATGTTGTGTGTAATTAGTTCCGTATGTCCAATATGATCCAATCATTCAAGGCCTTGGAGCTTGTCTTGCCAGCGCGTGAGGCCTCGCGCGTTTCTTCCGTTGATATCCCATGGTGGGCTAGAACCTGCCCCATTCACTCTGACTTTAATTTTATTTGGATCCACGGGGTAATCAAAGCCATACCAACACAATCCAAAACGATTTGCTGAGACATGCTGTAGGGCAGGCGGCTCACTTCACGCCCCTACAAACGACTCACTTCACGCCCCGGACCCCTTTCTACGTACGCCCCACACTTTGGTGACTCACTTCACGCCCATCACATTTACTCACTTCACGCCCCTGACACATAACACTTTGGTGGGGGTGGGGGTNCCCCCCCCGCTAAAGATAAAGGTTTGGGGGGGGGGGGGGGGGGGGGGGGGGGGGGGGGGGTGGTCTTGAAAACGTTCCTGGCGCAGTGAACAGGACGTTCACCTGCTACCCACTTCCACTTACTTGCTTATGCCCACGTCTTGGTGACCATGGGGGGTGGGGTGGGGTGGGGTCTTGAAAACGTTCCTGGCGCAGTGAACACCTCTGGGACGTTCACCTGCTGCCCACTTCCACTTACTTGCTTATGCTTCCACGTCTTGGTGACCATGGGGGGGTGGGGTGGGGTCTTGAAAACGTTCCTGGCGCAGTGAACACCCATGGGACGTGCACCTGCTACCCACTTCCACTTACTTGCTTATGCTTCCACGTATTGGTGACCATGGGGGGGTGGGGTGGGGGGGGGGGTGGGGGGTGGGGTGGGGTGGGACGTTGAAAACGTTCCTGGCGCAGTGAACGCCTATGGGACGTTCACCTGCTACCCACTTCCACTTACTTGCTTATGCTTCCACGTCTTGGTGACCATGGGTGGGTGGGTAGTAGTAATAGTCGTATTCGTAGTACTAGTAGTTCTTGTCCATCATCCAAAATCAGAAGAGCACGAAGCGAGACATGAGCAGGGGCACGAAGCGAGGCATTGGCAGGGGCACGAAGCG
>BGPT01000289.1:79018-197148 GCA_003297045.1 Symbiodinium sp. clade C Y103
CTTGTCCATCATCCAAAATCAGAAGAGCACGAAGCGAGACATGAGCAGGGGCACGAAGCGAGGCATTGGCAGGGGCACGAAGCGAGGCGTCGGCCCTGAGACTATGAGCAGAGGATTTGCTTTGCATTGTCATGCGCTGTCATGCATTCTCAACACTCATAGTTCACCAAGGATGCCAAGAGACGTGGTTTGTCACGTGCGGAAACCTCAAACAAACTGCAACGGAAAGCTGGCAGCAAGACAGCTTTCAAGCCCCTCTAGTTCAGTGAGTGAAGAAATACCTGCATAGACTTGCCAATTTGCACATGGAACCAACATGCATCACCCCGACGCATCATTGCAGTTTGCAAATGAAATCAGCAGGCTTCAAGATGTGGTCTGAAGAGCAAAGACAGCGCTTAAAAAGCTGCCAAAAACAAAGGACAGTCAACACAGGCAGAATGGGGTCATCAGACAGAATCTTCACCATCAAAGGATAGGCCGCGCATGGCCGCGCCACTTGACTCGAAACTGGATGCCTGATATAGAGTTAGACAGGACTAAGGGCAATGGTGCGTCCAACTATTCAAACTGTGGGGGATACTGCAGTTGAATCATGTTGAAATCATGTTGAATCCATGACTTGTCCTGCTTCCCAGATCTTTGCAGCCCAGGCGCAGGTTGCAAAGGCGGCAAACGTGGAGTGTGCGGAGTGTGCTCACGGGCCGAGGAGGGTGCCTCTCGCCCAGGGCTTGGGACACTTTACTAAAGCAAATTGTTTCATAGCTGATGCTGGAATAACATGGAATAATCCCAGTTACATCACTCCAGTGATGCAATATATATATATATATATCATATACATATATATATATAAATACTGGGGTAGTTACAACTCCATTTATATATCAATTGGGATCACAGATATTCTTTGGTAGACGCACCCCTCAATGTTGCAAGATTGCAAGATATTGAGATCCCAATATCCTCATACTCATGATTACTCATGCTGATGAGCCATTATAGCCCAAAATGTCACAAAATCCAACTGGAAGCAATGTTGCTGATGTACCTATCTGACATCAAATCTGGTTGGCGGTGTCAACCCCCCTGAAAAATATATTAGACAATTTTGACGTCATTCCCAATAGCATGGAACATGGAAAATTCCACCGTCAATCAGAAAGCCAATGAATTCATCTAACATCATCCAAGCTGGGTCTATGTTCAACCGAGCTAGGTTTTAAATCTCTATTTGTTTCAATTGTATTCCACAAAGATTTACAGTGAGATTTTCCCAGACATGGGTAATATCCACCCAGGAGTAATAACCCCCTGGGTTGTTGAATTGGGGGGGCACCATCTTAATGGCAGATTGATTGTCCCTATTCGGGAGTACCACCTCTAGTTAATACACCAGGGCTTTGTACACGACAAAGGTTCCATTTTTTGCGGAATGACATCAATGCTCATGTGGAATAATGGGGATTATTGGGGTGTATTAAACATGTCTACATGTGTGGGGATGACAGTAACACATAGTAATACACCAGAGTTTATATACTTCACCACAAAATGACCAGTGTAATATCATCCAGGTATTGTAATATAATCCACGTGTCCCATTGTTATATACTTCCCCATTAGTAATATTTATTACCAATTGCTACAGTAATATCATTCAACTGGACCCTGTCCTCGTCCGTGCTGTGCTTCCGCAGCCAACGACGCGGGAATTTCCCGGCCTTGGCCAAAGCTTCTTGGGAAGTCCCACATGATACAGCTTGGACCACTCACATTCGCATTCAATGTTAAAAAAACTCCAACAAACTCAAAACATCCAGATACCATTGACTTTTTCAGCCCGGGACCTCTGCAATCCTGCAGCTTGAGATCAAACAAAACTCTGCGCCGGGAGGAACTTAGATGCACCAACCGGGAGATATCGTCCAATGAAGGTTTTTCGCGAGGCTGAGCACATAATGCCCAACAAAGGACCAGCTATGAGTACGAAATGTTCTTCCCTTGGTGACAATGCTGCAGCATGTACAGCATGTGTAACAGCTTGAAGGTTCAACATCTGAGGCTGTGCAGCGTCCTTTCCAAGAGCTGGCTGGTTGGCACTCGCTCCAAGTGAGCGTGCTCCTGGTCAGCAACGGAAATGTCTGAGCTGCTGGGCTGCTCACAAGATTCACAACTCATCTCAAAACCTGGTACCTCCCAGGTAGAGCCGTTCTTTTCAGTTCACGGTGGGCAATCTCTTGAGCTTCAACTGGTTTAGTTTGTTCAGTTCTAGATGATGGGATGTCCATATGGATTTGCATGAAGTTTCTGTTCCCAATGCAGATCTCCTGGGCGGAGCTACTAAAAGCCACACAGTTGTGGTAAGGAGGTGCCGCCACCTCAGCGCGCACTCTCATCCGGCAGCTACCGGTCAGCTGTGGAAGTGGTTTGTCAAGGGAAAATGTGCTGCAAAACACAATGGCACCACTGGGATCTGGACACATAACAACTTTTTTCGAAAAGTTGGAGGCTTTCCTGGCAGCATTCTGGCATTCTGGGTCATGCGTGTCTAGATGTGGTGGTCCAAAACTATGGACTGTCAACCCCCACACCCTCCCAAGACTGGCTACATCATCCTACAATACCATCATTTTCCCACAGTTTCCCCATACTTTCCCCATCTCATTCCATGGTCACAGAGGCTTGGTGCCCCCCCAGCCTGGGACCGGATCACCAGTTGGCAAGGCCACCAGGGCGGCCAGCCCGGCACTTTGGAGCACTCGAGGTCTCAACTGTTCCTGGTTTCGGTCCTACAATGGGGGTTTCACTGGGTCCATTCCGCCAATTTAAGATATATATATATATATATAATTATATATTATATATATAATGAATAAACTCGGAATATGAAATACCGACCATAATGATTTCGGAATATTTTGCGAGATATGATGTGCTACAGGTTCTAAGATTTTCAATGGATTGGTCAATCGGATGGGTGTTGGGAAATTCCATGTGGGCGCAAATGAAACCAATACCAGTTGTGAGTCTGCCAGTGGCAAGTTGGTATGCTCTTGTTATCGTTTCACAACACTTCTCTGATCAGTGTTCATTGGGCACAAACCTGGTCAGGTGGTGTTAAATAGCTGGATGAGGTGCCCCCGATTTTTCCTCGCAAATCGCATGCACTTTTGTAAAAAAAACAGAATGGGATCGTGATTTGGGTTCTCTGAAAATTCAAACCACAGGATTTCATACGAAAACCCATTAAGATGAGGGGGTCCCTGGGCCTAGCTATACACAATCTTCGCACACCTACCACTGGGATAGATAACTAGCTATAGCTGGGCATATAGATAGACAGCCAGATAGACAGATAGATGATCGATGCTAGTAGACAGACATAAAGACAAACTTCTACACACACACATCCACACACATACAAATAAAACAATTATTATTACGAT
The DNA here is from genome assembly GCA_003297045.1 of Symbiodinium sp. clade C Y103. Lineage (NCBI taxonomy): Eukaryota > Dinophyceae > Suessiales > Symbiodiniaceae > Cladocopium > Cladocopium sp. clade C. The sequence continues at coordinate 82,468 of BGPT01000289.1, forward strand.
TGTCCTTGATTATTGTTCATATATGTTGATGTTATCATTATCATTCATGATCATTTGCAGTTTTACAAACTGACGCACCTTCTGAATGATTCTTGACACCACCCAGTGCTTTTTTTCCCTCCGGCCTCTTCCTCCTCGATCTCAGGGAGGGCCGCGTGGCTGGAAGCTGCCATTTGACTTCCCGCCATGTGGCTCCCAGGCTGCCTCGGTCGCACAGCTTCGTCAAATGACTCACTTGACCCGCCATAGTAGTGACAACCCCCAATTAACTGAGGGGCAAAATGAGTTGTTGAGATTTTCTGGGGTATAAATACTATGGCCCAGATCTACCTCTTCATTGAATTTGAACATGTTACTCGCTTTCAAGCCACTTTCAATACAGTCATCACTTCAGGCGACATCAATTCAGGCGACTAGTACGTTCAGCAAAAGATTACAATATTAGTAAAGCAATAATAAACCACCAATGTTTTGATGGTTTATCCAACCCATTTCTGGTAAAATTGGGGATGGTTTCCTACGGTTTACTATTGCTTTACTTAACATTAGTTTAGGATACTTTGAGGATGTCCAAGGTCAAGCAGATCGCTGCCACACAATTCAAACCCACATTCCGAGGAGGTGACAGACTTCCAGCAGTAGCAGCAGTTCCAGTGGTCATCATCGATATTTCGTGAGCACTCACCTCCTGTGCAAGGAAGTGGATGCAAAACCGAAGCAAGACATGCTAGTCAAATGTCCCCCAAAAAAAATGGTAGCCCAAACTCCAGCGATGACTTACTGTATCAAGAACCCCCATGAAATTGCATTTTTCATGGTATGATCCCATTTTCAAACGCAGAAAAAAATTGGCTGTGGCTCAACCCCCCGTGCCTGGTGGCTCATTGACAGCATCTCCTGCGACACATCCTCGCAGGAGAACTCCTGTGGCGTGTGGCAAATGTGTGGGGCCATCTGGGAAATACCTGTATACTTGTGCATGTAAGCATACACGGGCACATAGATCTATCTGTTCTATCTAAAATATCATAAATATCTATCTAGCTCGCTAACTATCTATCTATCTGTCTAATCTAATCTCGTGTATGAATCTATCTATATATGACAATTGGTGCCTGCATACAGTGCTTGAACTCGTACAATCCGGAGGTCCACTATACAGTATCTTTTAAAAGTGTCCCGACAAACAGGACCAAAGACTGGCGACACTCCCTCGACTCAACTGGTCCTGCGACATGTCTGGCCCGATGGAAGTATCCACCACGGAGATCTCTGGCCAATGACCAGCCTGTGGAGGGGGCATTGCCAATCTGAGATAAATACATATAAATACCCCGATTTGCTTTTTCGCTGATTGGGATCTACCCAGGGTTGGTATAGAATAACCAGTTATCCAAACTAGCTGGGCAGAATCTATCCTCAGTTGTGGCAAATGATCCAAACTAAAATACTTAACTACCCATCCAAGGTTACCCAGAGGGTTCGAGAAGAAATTGTGCAAGTTTGCACGCCATACCTCTAGCATATGCAAGACAATCCTTCTACTCAGCACATATGAGACCCTTCCCTCTAGCATGTGGAAGACAATCCTTCTACTCAGCACATACATCATGCTGTAAGTTTGAAGTCAAAGGCCTCAAAATGTGAGCGTTGTACAAGTCAGCTAGACCAGCTGCTGAAACCAGCAACATTTATATATTCTTCGTTACTGGGCGATGTTTTAAACCCATTCAAAAAATCTGCCATGGAGGCTGGTCATACTGAATATGCTTCAAATGGAATATATCATCATTGGTTCCTATCCCTAATTTTTGTGATCCCATTCATGGTTGGTCATGTTCCTATTACCATCTGGTAAACTAACATAACAATGGAAAATCACCATTTTTAATGGGAAAATCCACTATAAATGGCAATTTTCAATAGCTATGTTAGTTTACCAAAGGGTAGTTGCTGGTTAACCTGCCATTCCATGCCCTGCCTTTCGAGGCTGCTTCACGCTGGCGCTTGAGACGCGCCTAAGCTCGACCAATGGAGTCCGTTCTCAGCAATCCCTGGAGGTGACCCACTGGGCAAAAGGTTTGATAGACATGGCCATGAACATGCTATCATTAATTCCATGGATCTGGATAAATTATAATAAGAATCCACCAATCTGAAATGAGGATAAATAAGGCCATTTAGGAATAGTCACACTAATCCTAACCAAAATTCCAGTGACGTCGCAGTGAGGTCGTTGTGATTCATCCAGAATAGAATCAATCCTGTTGTCACTCTCTAGATGCTAGGCTGATCTAGGCTGCCACACTCCCATCCAACACTTTGAGCAGAGCGTGCCATCGCAGCGGTGTCATGCGCCTTCAGGGTGTGGAAGTTGCTTTTGGCATCTTTTGGCAAACTTGGATACAGGATGATGCAAGTATCTCAGGGGTTCTAGTTTCCTTACGCAAGGTAGCTAGTGCAACTGCTTGTAGAGGATCAAGATCCATCAAGATCCATCATACTGGGTTTTTCATCCAAACATCCAAACATCTTTTTTGAAGCCTTGTGAATTTCATCATTTTCATCCCCCAGCCGCAGAATGCGGATGCCTCTGCCACGCAGACCAGGCTTGTTGCCTCCGAATCTGCTTCAGACGCTGGTGTTTCATCCCCACGGAGAAACCTCGATCCCTGGCGAGGTGCAACTGGAACAAGGGGGGGGCCAAACATAGCATGGCTGATGCAAATGCGACCAATTTTCATCCGTTTTGATCCGTTTGGCGGTGATAAGATATTGTGAAAATCAAAAAATATCTTATATTTACCAGCATCCCCTCCCAACCCGAGCAGGTACGATTTTTTGAAAAAGGTACGATTCCTGGTCTTGGCCTAACTTTTTTGGTCCGGTCCAGAAATCCTGGTTGGCCCCTCAGGAAACTGTATATATATATATATACATATATATATATATATACATATATATATATATACACACATACTTACTGTATATTATATTTAAAAGTCAGGATGTTCCAGCCTTTCTCCTTTATGCCAACCATTGTTAAGCCACCAGCAGCTTGCAAAATCTGTCTTTGCTGCAGTCTCCCCCGCCTTTGAGGCTTCCCCCATAGGCCGCCGCCGCACTGCACGACGCATGATCAGGGCGCGGCGATGCTGCGCTGAGCGCTCTTCCACCTGTCGGACAGGTGGTAATTGGAGTCAAAAGCCCACAGGATCCCATAGGCCAATGGGCTGCTGATCTGATGACTGTATGAGGGCTTACTATTTAGGTGGTCATATGTCATTTAATATGATTTATAATGAATCGTTTGCAAATTGATGCTTCAAGTTGGGGGATGATATGTTTTGCTCACTTGAGATCTTGAGTATGAGTATGGGTTCCGCCATTGGGGCATCAATGGACATATCGACCCATCAAAAGGCCGATCATTTTTTGGTGGTGACAAGTTTGACCCATGCAAGGAGACTAATGGGCTGCCTATTGTCACTGGAGGATTCGATCACCCTCCAATATCTCCAATGAATTACCATAGATATGGAAAAGCTGCCATGTGTAGAATCAAAACATGGCATGACATTGCTCCACGGTAAAGCCTCCTACTACTTACTTGGCAAACCAAACAAAAAATCGCGGATCAAGGCGGATCTCCCCATATCTGCTGCCACTTAGGCTTGGACCTTCAGCCGGGAAGGGTGTTCGTGCCGCTGCGCTGGAACTTGTGGCTGTACCGGGGGCCGCCTGAACGCAAATGCTTGTGCTCCCGTTGCGCCCTCTCTCTCTTCTCTTGTTTTGTTGGCGGCTTCGTGCAAGACATGCTGACAAGCCCTGTCTGAACCCTCTCTCCAACAAAAGACTCTCTAGCACCATCTTGGATTTGCTGAAGGGGCCCACACGGGCACAAACATGGAAAACAATGATGGCCTAACCAATCTGAACTCTAAAACAAAAACTTAGATCACCGACCACCATTCATTGCACTGTTGTGGATGTTCATCTTTGGGACGGCCACCAGGTTTTGACCAATATCGCTTCAGCCCAAGATTGGATAGCTGAGTGCTCAACTATCCTCTATTGGATTCCGAGAATGCATCACATTCAAACTCAATAAAACATTCACTATGCAGTATAGTCTACGTAGTATATAAGCAAAATGACTCCATCAATCAACAATATGTTTGTATATGTTTGTATCACATTTTTGCCACAACTTCTACATCTCAGATTAGGCATGGATCCACGTCAGATCGTTCCGAATCGTTCCCCACCTGGCGCTGAGGCACAACTGCTTCACCTCCGTCAACAAAGAGCTTTGCTCCGCTGACTCTCGGGTGAGGGGCTCGCTCAACACATTGCGAAGTGCCTGCAGAATGCAGAGTTTCTTTTTTTGTGGCGCTATGAAATATTGGATCTGTGGCTTTCATATTGGGTCTTGGAAATACATGGAAATATTTTACCCATTGAGTGGGGTCTTATGGGTTTTGTTTGGACACATTCTGGGGATTCAATGTGGCTGTGCGACTGGGATATATATATATATATATATATACTATATATATAATATACATTTATGTACAGTATGATATGATATGAGGATACATGAGGTTGAAGGGTTCTGTCCGTCCCCTCTGTGATGCCCACCGTCAACACTGTAGGCTCCGTGGTTGGTTCCTCTCTCATATCATGTTCGAGCTCATACCTTGGCGTCAGACGCAGCGCTGAAGGTCTGGGAATACAGTATCCCCCAAGGAACTGAACACAAGAAATGTGCATGAAACATGGGTTTGTCAAAAACAATGGTATCCCATTACCACCAGGGTTTTCCATCATTTTCCCTGTAGTAGATTGCAATTTTGGTATGCGTCATTTTTGGACATCCCCATATGTTCACATCTGTTCGCAATTCTTCACATCGTTTGATGCTAGGGAGCTGCAGCACCTTGCTGATCCCCGCCGCTGAGACGAGCTACCCACGGGCAAAGGCGCCCTGGTCAGTGCCACGAGACACAGGGCCACTGGAGGAGCTGCCAACCTCATGCTCCGTGCCAAATCATATTCAATATGATGCACTGATGCACAACTCCAAGAAAAACCACAAGAATATGAAGCATCATCATATAGACTAATATCTAATAATACATAATATAACATAATATAACATTATAATGTTATATAACCAGCCATATGCATAATGTGGTGCAACACATTTGAGGATCTTGTCCAGATCGCCTCGCACTCGGGACTACATAGGTATAAACGGGCTTCCATCACAGCCAATTTGGGCCACCCTGCTGGTACCCGGCTTACAGGGTAGCAGCCACTACCTCCACGTGGCACTTGCGCCTCCCATGCTGCAGTGCGCGAGTCATGTGACTTGGGCGACAGCTGCATACTACGCCACATACAAATCAAGCAAACTTCTCGGTTCAACAAGGCATATAGCCCATCAAGCTTCAAACCACATAACACCTGCTGATTGAGATGGAATATCAAAAACGCAAAAGTCATAAGATAGAACAGAATCATAGAACATCTCTGTCCGAACTGCTCCGAAATCATTAACTGGGCGTGTCTGAAAGTATGAGTTTCCCATTGTTCACTGGTCATTTGTGTTGGGGTAGTTCTACAATTATACGTGGGTAATTTCCCATTTGGATCTGTCTGAAAATGGTGTATCCCCCAAATATCCCCAAATTATCCCAAATTAATGGATGTACCCCTTATAGCATTTTCATCATTTCACCGGATAAATGCCCCATTTTCAACCAAACCCCCCCCATTTTGCTCAGGACCTCGTCCTTTTCAGCTTCGACTTCGGTGTCCAGCGGCTCCGTCAGAAAGGCGTTACTGCTGGGGCCTTTGATGCCCAGGCTGTCTGCCATCTGCTGGTCGAGGATCCGCCTTAGGGAAAGCCAAAGGGGGATGAAATGGATGAAGGAAGTGTGAAGAACTGAGGTTCTCGCACTTTTGACCGGGTTTCTCACATATTTTACCGAGAGAGAGAGAGAGAGAGAGCGCAAGCAAAGGTAATCAAGGCCAGGAAAGTGTCATTCTATTGTTGCAAGGCGCGTTTACAGGGTCATAGAAACATGTAGTGACGTATATAAGTCATCACAGACGCATACAAGTCATCCAATTTCAGCTGGTGGCCAGCTGCCTTTCAGACAAAATTGGAGATAGTGTACCAGCGAATTTACCCTATCAATGCGCACGGATCATACGTCTACTTGTTTGTAGCCCAATTACTCAATGGGATTTAAACTGAAAGCGATAACACACTACTGACCTGAGTTGCCGCCGAAGACACTGTTGGAGCTCGTGTTCATCCGCAGAATGCTGCACTTTCAAAGTATTGAATGCAGCACCTGGCAAAGGATGCAGAGAAAACTGGCTGCAGCATGTGGTCTTAAGCCATGATGATGATGATGATGATGATGATGATGATGATGATGATGATGATGACGATGATGACGATGATGACGATGATGACGATGATGACGATGATGACGATGGAATGATGATGATGCTGATCATCATCATCACCACCACCACCAACGTCAATATGGACATGATTCATGGGCATAACCATGGCATCATATTCCCCAGAAGCTGGGAACCCCTATAATTGTGATAAATTATGGTGACAAACACCCATCTATGGACATTTCACAAGCTTTAACCATCTTTAACCCCTATAATTATGGCCACCAAAAAATGTATGTATGTATGTATATATATATATATGTGTGTGTATATTTATACACTGTATATATGAGGATCTGTGGCTATATGCCCGTCATGACCCACGTTTTCACTGCCCTGCATCCCCCGTGGCCACGTCAAAAAGGCCTCGATTGCGCTGCATGGCCCGCAGCCTCCGCCGTGCTTTGGCCAAGTCCTCGCCGCTGGCGGTCGCCATGAGCTGCTCTGCCGTCAGGGCGCGCAACATCTCACCTTGGTGCCCAGGCCGCGTTCAGCGAAAAAGGGATATCGCTAGGCCCTAGGCATCAAAAATGGAATGGCGGTTTTAACATGGTTTTACATGGTTTAACATAGATTAAGATGGTTTAAGCAGTAAAAAATTAGGATTTACTGGGATATGCACTGGTATATACAAACAACAACGATGGGATTTAATTAAATTGCGGTTTCACATGGTTTTACAACCCGAACACTCGGAAGTAGTGGGATATTTTTCGGGGATAAAATGGAGATGTATTGGAAATGAGATGAGGATTCAACCAAACCCAGCCAGGTGACGCCGCGAACAGATGGCGAAGATTCGCCAGTAGGTCAAAAGGATAGAACAGTCACCCATTCTTCTGGATGATTCTTTCATGTATATACATAATATATATATATATATATCTGTATCTCTCTCTCTCTTGATTTTGTAATTTATCCCATATAGTTTCCAAAGTTTGGATTTTCCAGCTACAAGTGGCCCTGTTGAAATATTCTAGAGGATACTATATTCTTATTATACTATATTATTCGGCTGGCCAAAGAATCATCCGAAATGATGCAAGATGTCCTATATCATCCAACTGTCAATGGTTGTTGAAGGTGTTGGAGAAGTATCTACGGTGAAGGACATGAAAGGACGAGTAACGCTTCACCAGCACCGTTTCGACGATGTGCTTGGCGTGAGGTGATAGCAGCTGCAGGTGATGTAGTTCTGTGAGGACAGCTGCCTGTCGCAGCCGAGAGTGCGGGGTGCGGGATGCCTTAGGTCATTGCATCATTTCCATCGAATGAACAGTATACATTAAATATCCGACATATACATATAACAATTAATACATCTAAGTGCTTATTCATTTATCTATCTATGTCACATTTTATGCATTTACTCAAAGGAAAGTAGCAATTTTGGACATGATCATATGGACAGGAATGCAGCAACGAAACAAAATACAATACCACAACTTGGGTCCAAGCCAAATTCAAGCAGCCCCGAGCCTGTCTCATTGGTCTTGAGACATCCAAGAGACCTGGCAATGTCAGCAGCCCATAGCAAGGGCATGCAACGGGTAGGTCCTCATCAACTGAGGTCCCAACACATCAGCAGCGACTCAGTGAGACCTTTGTTCAATGGAAACATGCACGAAATTTCGACGCGCAATGACGCGCACATTGCTGAGGAAGTCAACTAAGTCAACTAAACTACATGACTTCGAGTGCTTTCTGAAACCACTGCTTTCTCCAGAAGTCATTAAAATGAGACATGGATGCACCGACTATGACACTGCAAACCTCCGACCCTCGAACAAGAGCACCTCGGACTGCAGCAACTCAGAACCTGGGACATCAGACCTTTGTTCACCAACTCCCTGCACAAGTCCTGGCACCAGGAATGCGTAACGTCAATCCATGCGTATCAATGCAACCTAAATGGTGCGAGTCCTGAGCTGTGTAGGAGATTTGGGGGGTAAAGTGTCTCAAAGTGTTCCATTCCAGTTAGCAGCTAGCAGTATTGGGGGTTTGTCTGAACGTGTTTTCTGATGGATACCCAAAAATCCAATGATTCCAATGATTCTTCACATCATTTTCCCGATGAACAATTCCACTCGTCGGGTACATCCCATGGGAGAGAGAAAAAACATAAAAACAAACTAAATTTCCACAAAACCAAGAGTTTTACCGTAAGCTTTGATTTTGTTCAGAATCATCTGGGTTTCCCATTGAAATTGGGGTGTCGATATGGCGCCAGTCCTGGCTGCGCTTCACCAGGAACATCACCAACGAAAGCTTCAGCACACTCACGGCCTCTGAAGATCATCTGTGGATTTGGGGCACCTTTTGTGTGCCCCCAAAAAATTGCACATTCCTACTTTTCAACATGATTTAGCTAATTAGCTAGCCATTTCTGGTGATAAACATTGATAATATGGAATAATCTAATGATCCATTCCCACATATTCCCACATCTTGAACATCTCCAAGACCATGTGAGACCTGGTGAGAAATGCCTTGCAGAAATCCCGTATCTTGACCTTTTTTGGACATCTCAACATTCTTAAGCATCCATGTAGCCACAGATTCCAACAAACAAAAACTGTTGCTGCATAAACCCCCAACCATCAACCATTCAACTGGTGTTCCTTCCCGAATTTGCACCTCTTCATGGCATGAAGCGCCATAATCCGTAGCTTCGCTGCCGGACACCCGCACGATCTCGGCGTCCGTTTGCAACTTTAGCCTTCCGCTGCCATGAAGGATACCATGGTACCCTTGGGACCGGTCGATGTGAAACAAACATCAACTTCCACGTGTCTTCAAGTAAAACCGACTAAAATATATAGCACATTGCCTATTGCTGCTCCATTCTTGATTACTATTCAGGCCGCAAGTGGCTTGGGCATGCTTGGGCCTCAGTTTTTGGTGAAATGTGTGTCTCCGTCAATTATAGATAATCGATGAGAGTGGTAGTATCCGCACAGGGACCCGGACCTTCTCTGTATGGTAATTGATGGTAATTGTAGACCCCCATAGAACTCCCCCACATTAACTAACACCGCAGAAACAATGGTAGTATGGGGGTGAGAAGTTGGGTCACGTAATGCTGACGCTTATGATACATATATGGCAGCATCATTTGCAATGATCATCGAAAACACCCGCAGAAATGGTCCACATTTCTCCCGCCTTTTGGCCAGGTTTTCTGGTGCTTGCACTGCTGGCGCTTTAGCAGCCTTGGATTTGCTAAAGATGGCAAACCAACACCAAGACTACACCCCTAAATCTAACATGGAACCCAAATCGCCCAAATCTTGCCATATCCAATAGGATGATAAGGAATAATTCTCCATACCCAGACCCATACCCCATTCTTATCCATTTTGGGGGGTCCATGTTAAATTTCGGGTGAGTGTATGTCCTGGAGACTCCTCATTTCTGGTGGATTTAGCTTCAGCAAATCCAAGCAGCGGCCACTTCCACCACAGCCCAAGCGTCCACGTCCTGGAGCAGAGGACCAAAAACATCGCCAGGACAGCTGCAATTACTTGAGAGATCTTGAGAGTGGGTCTATCATCACCAATAGAAACCCTTGTACCAAACATATTCAGGTGTATCCAGGTTGAACAGCAACTTTCAGCCCACATGCTTGATTTTTTTTGCAGGTTGCATCCGCAGTTGAACCTTTTTGAGAATGGCTCTCAACTTGAGAGCCATTCTCAAAGGTTCAACTGGCGATGCAACCTACAAACAAAATCAACATCAATGATCTGCTCAGCTCGATGGTAGGTTGGAGCAATCGTGTCCCCTGGTCCTGCGGCTGGTTCAGTTGCCGCGCAAAGTCCCAAAGCATGGTATCGCAGCGGAAGCGCCGCACCAAGCTACATAGGAGGCAGTAGGAATCCGCACCTGTTTCATGATGTTTCATGATGTTTCATGATGTTTCATTGGCATTCACTTCCGAAATATACTGAGCTAAGTCAGAATGATTCGGGAAGACATGGCTTTCCTGTCAAGGGGAAAAGGGTGGGTGTGAGTGGATGTTGATTCAAGAAGCATCGCGCAAGTGTTAAAAGCTCCTACAATCAAAGGAGCCAGGGACAAGCAGCAAAGCTCTAAGGCAGCAACTCACCCTCAAGTCTCGACCTCCACAGGGGAAAGTGCTGGTTACTGCACAACGGTGAAAAATCGTGAAGCCATGTGAAGCCCCATAACTCTGCTGGGCCTTCCAAAAGTATGAAGAGTTGGGGAATGAGCTGGTTCGGCCAATCTGAACCTTCACAGGCGGCATCAGCAAATGTCAGTCACGTATGTCTCGACTTTGCACGTGCCCGGCATCACATCGAGATGACACACCCTGAGCTACTCGTTAATGCTTGACATGTTTCTTCTTCTTTTCCTTCTTCTTCTTCTTCGTCTTTCTGGCTGGTGGCTCCAACACATCCCAAGAAACAAAAGCAATGCCTGGTCAGTGGGAGGAATCACACCAAAAAGGGGTTGACATGGACGTGGTTCAGCACTGATCAACACCGTTCATCCAACTCTGCGCCTGCATAATCTTCATCCACCAGCTGCGCCAGTGCCGCGAGAGATACCCGCTGCGCCAGTGCAGGCTTCGTCGGGACAAGCAGCAAATGCAATGCGACCATGACGTCAGACTGGTGGCGCAAGGTGATTGGATGGTCAGTGGATGGTCAGCAGATGTTTTACAATCAATAAATCGTTCCTATTGGCCATGAGTAGAAAGCAATGAAAAGCCGTGGAAAGCACTTTGAGCTTTGGTGGGCCACAACCATCATCACATTTCACAAGGGGATGGCGACAATCAAGTCAGAAGTTACTGCACTTCTAGGGTCAGGTGGCTGTTGAGCTGGTTCCCGACACTTTCACACTGGAGTGCAGGGGGTCAGGTGGGCCTATCACCCTGACCCAAAGAACATCAGAACATCAATGCTTCTACATCCGCGGCCAGTGAACCCCAGGCACCTGGTAGTTTGGATTCGACCGAAAGAGTTCGCAAAGCAAGCTGCCAGCACTCTTGATGGTTTCCCACTTCAAGCCGTCCAAGATGCACTCCTCAAAATATCTCAAAATCACAATGTCCAAACAAATGACTGAGGTAAAGCCATTTTCAAGTAGGACTTTCGCGGACAAGATGTGTATGCACCGGCAATCAGGAAGCTCCGAGCTGTGAATCCAGCAACCCGGATCCTTCTGAGTTTCAGATATCTACACAGGTCTAGACAGAATGCAATAATATCGCCGCACCCTTAGCCAAGGATCAACCAAGTAGGAGATAAGGCCTTTCGAACAAAGCACCTGCAAGTGACAAGCCATGAAGCCAACATAGTTTATATATTATGTAATGCAAAATCTGGATCTTATGGAACGATGAAAGGAATTGAAAGGAACACAGTAGAAACAAAGTCCATCAGAGTACCAACTGGACCCTCCGGCTCTGAACTTTCCCTGTCACCTCTTTGTGTGTCCGTCCGTGAAGTACAAGGCGGTGCAACACCAGCACCTCAACTCCAAAAAACGAATAAAGACGATATATGACGACATGATACGATATGTATTCTCCATGATTCAACACCAACACCGGTTGGCTCGCCACCTGACAAGCTCGTCACCCCTTCGACACCATATGGACGTACACAATATCGTCCATTCGGTAAAAAATCGAGGGGCAGGTTTGGTATGTCATTTCTTATCATCTTACCTCTATATTATACATGTACACACACAAACATATAATATATATATACATTATATTATATATATATATACATTTATATATTATTTATATATATATATATATTCATGGGGAAAATAATTCATGGGGGGAACCTTCTATTAACCAACCAGTAGGCTAGTGGGACATTCCCATGGCCAGGTGGCTGCCAGGCATCGTACGTCATCGGGGACATCGAAGTCTGTGGCCAAGGCCTTAGGCGTAATCCATCAATATGGGGGCTTCCATAAATGGGGGTACCCTCCGGTAAACTAACATAGCTATTGAAAATGGCCATTTAGAGTGGATTTTCCAATTAAAAATGGTGATTTCCCATAGCTATGTTAGTTTACCAGAGGGTACCCCAATAGCTGGACGGTTGATGACATGGAAAATCCATCCACAAAATTCTATACATGGATTAGAACTGGGGGGGTACCCCCATGGGTTGGAAACCCCCATATGAATCCATGTACATCAATATGCAGCAATATTATGCAATATTATTGTTTATCTCAGCTTTTACCCTATTGTTCCAACTCTTTCCATGACAATTATGTGGATTGTTCAATTTGAAATCATCTTGAAAATGTAGAACGGATGCCACCTGCATGTGCGATCTCACTGCTTATCTAGAATCCAAATGCTGCCCGAGCGTCTCTCATCAATGATACTACAGTGCCGGACTCGAAGAAATTTCGAACGATGGACCTAAACAAATGGGTGTGTCCAAACATGGTATGTATCATAGGTACCCAGGAAATTCATGTTTCGTCATCACTTTCCCCATTATAGTGGCACAAAGATGCGTAATTAATTAAAGTGGCTATGAATTGGGGTGCATCTTCAGACAAACTTCGGTTCCTCAAAGGTTGTCCACCAGGTGTCCAAGGGCCGAACGCTTCGCGGAATTCCAGGAAGACCAGAAAGACTTTCCTTCGGATGACTTCCCAATCCCGCAACATGCAACAGAACCGAACTGCATGCAACTGCCACAGACCAACATAATCCAACCATCCTCAGCCATCATTTGCGAGCAGCATTTCGCATATAAAAATCAAGGTGATCTATGTGATCTCTTCTTCTTTAATCATGTTTATACTGTATTTTCTTTATCTTCTTAAGATTTCGTATAGCCTTCATGTTCACCAAGTGCCATGATCTGCCCAGGTGCAACTGCAGCGGCAGCTCGTAGAGTAGGGGCAGCATCACCGAGAACCAGGAGGTGAGCCGCACCAGAAACAGATGGGCCTCCTGGGAAAAGAGCTCCTGACACTCTCTGCTGATGAAGACTGCTGAACTCTGCTGAAATCTGCTTTTGACTGGAACCCATTGATTGAGCAGGTGATCTCTGCTTTGAAAAATTTACATGGATGATGCATGTCATAGCAACCATGGCCCCTAGTCGTTTTTCATATCTTGCACGCATCGTGTCTGGCTTATTCAAATGTCAGTGTGAAATGTCAACATGTCTAAGTCAAGGGCTGAGGCTGAGTCAGTTATATATAGTTTCCCAGGCTACCTTGATGGCCCAAAGTCCTTTTACAAGACTATCCGAAATAAGTAAATCATCAATGACAACATGGAAGACATCTTCTGTATATGTCCTCCATGCCGAACAGGGAGCTGTTTTTGACGAACTCCAGAAATTCCTCTAGGACCTGTGTTCAGCGCATCTTGGCATTGAACCAAAGACGGATCTTTTGAAGAATCTCTGATTGCCTCATTCAAGATCATCACATCAGATTCGTGTCACAATGAGGCGCCAAAGGGCAGGCAAACTCACGTCAAATCCATAGTTTATGCATCAGGGATTGCTGGGAGCTGGCTATTTCTCAGCTTAATGCATTGCCTCCTTTCGCTTTCGCCGGTTCCCTGCATCAAAGGCGGCAATTCGCTCTTTCAACCAAAGCTCACCTGGTGACCTGCACAGTGGCAGCTGCTCATTACAAATGAACATGCGCACGTGACGCTCGTGCTATGCTTACATCTTTCCAGGACTAGGGCCTAGCAGCTGCACATTTCATCGCATCATTAACTGATCAAAAGCTTCAGCCTGTTCAGAGATCTTTCAGGATCCAGATAATGGTGATGCCAGTCATGCAGATGTATCTGCATATATGTGATTTGTCTGAAATGATGTTGAACGAGCTGGAATTAGGTTTGTCACGTTCTTCTCGGGAATCTCCAAGCTTCCGGCTGACGATGTACAGATTCAAATGTCGCCTTCAACCTCAACGAAGCACTGCGAAGGGTGTAGGACTTTGCAGTGGAACCGCGTGACATCAAAGGCTGCTGCAACCAAGTGGCAAATTTGGAGCTGGCCGCAACAGAGCTTTGCTGTTCCGCAAGGTTTGGGCCTCGGTTCATGGTTGAAGGAAAATTCCAAATCACAGGATATCCCTGGAGACTAAAACCAGCCAGTGTCAACTGCAATTTCCCCCAACAAAAAATACCCTCCGGTAAACTAACATGGCTATTGAAAATGGCCATTTATAGTTGATTTTCCCATCCCAAATGGTGATTTTCCATAGTTATGTTAGTTTACCAGAGGGTAACAAAAATCCACTCACCACCGAGGCCGGCGCGGGTAAGTCTGCATGCGCGGGCAGTGGCGGCACAGCCGGTGGCCTTATTTGTAAGCCCCATGGACCATCATGGAAAATCCCCATCTTCCATTGGAAAATCATCCATGGGGCATAAACACGATAAATATACCTAGATGAAGCCCAAATTTATCCGGAAAAAAAATAATAAACATTGATAAACTATCATAATAAACCTTAGATTGTCTAAGATTGTATACCCGATGACCTGCATTTCAGGCAATTTTGGTAGATATCAAAACAATGCCCCAAAAAAGTTGTTTGTTATTGGGCGTGCCACATAACATCACACAACAATCCAATGTCTCGTATGTGGGCCGTCTTCATATTCCCATGTTCTTGAAAGCGTCAAAGCCAAAGACTCTGTCTTGGATAAAAGACTTGTGTTGACGAGTGTTGAGGAATTAATATGAATTAATCGGGTTGTAGTTAATTTGTTCAACATTGCGCTCTGATATTTGTCTCTGATTGTTTTGGTGTTTATAAAGCAGTGATTTCCTCGTGGCCTCCTGGTGGTCCTTGATATGGAGGCTGGTGCGGTGTTTTTGGTGGCTAAAAATCCGGTGAACCGTTTGGCTATTTGTACTGTGGTGAATGGTCAGAGGCCATTGAGGCTGCCTGTATTCCTGCAACATCCTCCAACCATCTCCAACCCGTGTGTAGCCTGTGCCTGGTGTGTATCTGCGAACTGAGACTCTGGCAATGTAGCAGCCACCTGCTGCAAGTACCTCAGCAATGCGCACACCCAGAGGCTTGAGGATCGAACCGAACTTCACAGCAAAATGCAGCAAGCGAATTCTTTGCAGAAGTTAACATGTAATATAGAATTCCCCAATGCTAACAGAGAGAGTCTCCCTACAGAATCCATCAAAATCCTATTCAGAGTCGCTAACGCTAAAAAAATCGTAATCAAAATGTATTCAGAGACGCCATGTTTGGTCGTTTTTGCACACATTTTTGCATACATCTTGAACGCAAGCACCACGAGGATGACTGCTCCGAGCTGCGCATCCATCTTGCGGTAGTACTCGTCATCATCATCTTGAGATGCCTGATGCGTCTGCACTACCAAATCCGTCACCTTGGCATGCCGAAGACAACGGTTTTTTTCCCGGAGCTGCGCAAGGTCGTGGAAAATGTTCGGCACAACTCGCAACAGTTGGCCGGTGAATCGTGATGGCCCCCGTTGCTAAGTCTGTCTGACCGTATAAACCTACTCAGTTGCGGATTGTTGTTGGACATACTGCATTGCCACATATGGATATGACCCCACAATAATCCCTTCCCCCTGATATTGAACACCCTCCGGAAACCATTCTTCAGTAGGGAATCCACATATCGGGGACCATTTAGGGGATGTTTCATACTAGGGGGGATGGGAATTGTTATGCACGTATAACTTGTATGACGTTCTTGAACCCTGCACTGCGCTTTGGTTGCAGAGATGCATTTTGAACAATCTTCTGTTGTTGGTTTTGTGTTGAATTGTGCTGACCCATAACGACCACCCGAAAACACCCGTATCACTGAGAATAACCTCGTCAGCGTCAAATGGATCGAATGGAAACTCTTCCTCATCCATTGCATCTTCGTCACCATGGAAATCCTGGCAGGCATCAGCAGGAACCAAAAATGAAGTGTCCTCCATTCAAACTAACAATTTCAAAGGAGTCAAATCACAACAAGCACGTGCCAGTTGTACAAGCGTGGCTGCTGCCATGCCTGAGGGGTCTACATTTTTGAGCCTGCATCTTAATTTCCTGCGGTGTGCAGATGACATGATGTTATTTGGATTTGGCCACCAGATGCCTCAGCCCTCCAACTCCAACTGCTCACAGGGAGTGTCACTGTTTTCCTCTCTCCTCCATGTCGCTGGGCCGTCGGTATAAACAATGGCCGGCTGCCAGATGTACAGCCAATTTCAAGTACACATGAATGCATGGCTGAAGAAATTGTTTGTTAATCAGTTCCGAAGAACGGTTTGCACCTCCATACTTGTGTTCTACTAGATTTGGTGGGGTGCAGATATATATCAATTATATGTACTAATGCAATCTATGAGGTCAAATCCAAAAAAAAAAAAAAACAAGAAAAGCACTTTGCGACTAAAAGTTCCCAGGCCTGCATTTTAATCCATGTCGTGATGACTAGCTGATATATCTCCGTACTCATGCCTTCCAGCTGAAGCATGCGGAAGTCAGAACAGGTTCCAATCCAACCTTTGTCCTTTAGTCAAACTTGATGCCCAGGCTAGAACAACAATATATTTCCAAAGTTGTCCAAAATATCATCAAATACCCAACAAGTCTTGGAGTCTTGGAATGTGGAACCATTTGGGACCTGTTCCTGCACGAAGAATCAGGTGGAGTTCAGCGCAGCTCATGGCCAATCATGGCGAATCATGCAAAGTCTCGGAGTGACTCAAGGACCTCTGTGGCGGAAGTCCTCACTTCTTCATCGTCGGATTTTTCCAATGCTTGGAGTTTTGGAATTGCCCCAGCTTTCACAGCCAAACTGGCGAACTCGGGAATGGTCTGCCCATCATCCGTTTCCACCATGTCTTGCAAGTTGAGAACAGCCTCCAATTGGACATCTGCATGATTCAAAGCTGGGTCAGGTTTGGTGTCCAATTGGTTCACCAGTGCCTGAATACCTCCAAGTTCCACGAAACTCTTGCGGTACCTGTCATCTTCCACACAAATATTTCGGAGAGTGGTTGCTGCGGCCGCCCGTTCACCTGCCACGGAAGAGTCCACCAACTTGAGCATCAATTCCAGGGCACCTGCCTCATACGCCGCAACCACATTCTCCTTGCAATCCGCTGTGAGGAAACTCAAGGCCACCACAGCTGTTTGGACACGGTCATTTTGTTCAGACTTCAAAAAGTCCACCAAAGGAGGTATAGCACCTGCATTCCTGATGTCATGTTTGATCTGTTTGTTCCCCTCCGCCTGTTCCGCTGCTGAGGCCAGAATGGCCAATTGGGTGCCAGCCAAGGCGCCCACAGTCTTGGGGTCCTCAGCCCATGGGTGCATCCGCTCATCAAAGGACTCAATGGCCTGTTGGGAAGCGAGCAACTCCACGAACGCCTTCAGATCGTTGGTTTCAAAGGCCTTGTCGAATTTTTCCGAATCATCACCTTTGGAATGGTATCCGATGGAGATGGCCCTCTTCTTGTCATAGCTACCACCGGCCACTGATTTCCTTGAGCCCATGTCTTGTGCCTTGCCATCTTTGCTTCCGGCGCCAACTTCATCCTTCCGCTGAGTGCAACACTTCTGACCCATGGCAACACGTGGACTGCCTGCAGTTTGCAGGCGCAAGTGCCGCTAGTTTTTGGCAACAAGTTTGCCGGAAGACCAAGACATTGCAATGAAACATGCTGAATGACAGATTTCATTCCTGATAGCTATACTCTGAAAAAGACACTCCTCTTTGCTTGTCATCTGCAGAGAGCCAAAACATGCGCCGATTTGAACGCGACAATTTCACACGATTTCACCAAGCATATCGTGTATGCAGCAGCATCAAGAAAAGTAACAGCCAATCAAGTCCAAGAACAAACAATTCCAACATGTTCAAATGTGTTCAAAACGCCTGAGTGCATCTATGCTGGGAAACATTCGCGATGATGAATCCGAAAGATTCGGAACACATCAACACACGAAGCAACACCACTTCAACCGGGCCAACGGTTCCGGTTAGGCAAAGCTGCAAATTGGAATTCGGAATGAAATTTAGCCTTCTCAATTGGATGCGCCTGGATTAATTTGTGTGCATTTTTCGCCGCCCGCGATGCGATTGTCGAGTCCATTGGAATTTTCTACACCGGTGCGCCCAGCATTGTTGATTCAACGTGTTCAAGTACGATGAACCAATGAAAACTTAGGAAAAGAATGCATGCTGGACATGTGATGGAAAGCAACAATGAGAAACAAGGATTTCCTTCATGTGATCGTGAACGACCCCAGATGATCCTGTTAAGAACAACGAAATGAAGCTATTGATACTTGGGATATCTTGGGATGTTGGATGGTTTTGCCTTTGCTGGAACCGGGTTTGCTGGGCGTTGGCTAAGCTTTCAAGGAAGATGTGACGCCGTCGAGGAGTTCGCTGAGTTTTTGGTAGACATTTTCCATTCTTAACGGGTACGTGATGATTTGGTCGATGCATCAGTTGGTAGTTTAAATGACAATATTGCACCGTTTACGCTGGATGAATTGAAGACATGTTTATCGAGGATGCGGATGAATAAGGGAGGAGATGCTCAAGGGTTGGCTGGTAGTCTTGGTTTGTACAATGGATTACTGTGTATTTGCAATGAAATGTTTTCCGGTGGAAAATGCGAGCCGGAATGGCAACATACAGTTTTCAATATGTTACCGAAAAGTGGGGACCTGACAGACGTCACCAACTGGAGGCCGGTGGCTGCCCTCCGGATCACCTACAAAATGTTCAGCGCTTTGCTACACGGCCGTTTGAGAAGAGAATTAGACATGGATCAAGGTTTTGACAGGTTTGGGTTCCGTCCGGCTTTATCTGTTGAACATGCGTTGGTACTTTGTGAAATTTTGACATAAAAATCATTGGAATGGGACTTAGGTTTCTGGATGGCAATGGTAAGTTTGGATTTGAGGAAGGCATTTGATAAGATTGAGCATGCCTCATTGTTCAAAGCACTGCGTGAACAAGGTATGGCCGATGCGTACATTAGCTTGTTGACGAGATTAATTTCACCATATTTTATCACAATCATCCACAATCAGACCGGTGCAATGGGATCCAGCAAACCATTTCCAATGCAACGCGGAGTCAAGCAAGGTGATGTGCTCAGTCCTGCACGTTTCAACGTGTTTTTTTTCCCCACTCTTTTTTCGGGCGAGCTCATGGGTTTGGAGGCTGCTATGTCATCATGGAAACGAAAGCTCAAAAAACAAGGCGTTAACTTTGGAACATAAAAATGTGTGACAAATGCAAGATACCCTGCAACATCCTTTGTATGCGATTTTTTGACCTGTGAATTTCTTCATATGGTGGAAATTTTGTGTGAGGAACTCGCCAACTTGTGTCTATAGCTGAATGCATCCAAAACCAAACTATTCACAATTCACAACATGTGCTGCAAAATGCTGCAACTGTGCCTGCGGCTGTGAACATCGCCGGTGAAGAGGTGAAGGTGCTCTTTGAAAAGAATGCTCACAAATATCTGGGCAGAAAGTAGTTTTAGAGATTTGACGATGCGAGGTCATGTTGGGTTCCAACATCGAGTGCCCCTTGCATGGCCAGATTTAATCACGTCAGGCCTGTTCTCACCAACAAGCATGTTGTTATCAAATTGCGTTTGCGGCTATTCGATGCCGCGGTCACCCCTGGGTTATGGACAATAATTACCACTGAAACAAGCGAAACTGACACAACTGGATGCATTACAACGAAACATGTTCAGATTAATTGTTGGATGGGCACGTATGCACGAAAAATGTTGGAGACATACCATGTCCCGTATGAAGCAACGTGTGGACGCTGCGCACAACTGTCTCATGTATGAAGCATGGTCAAAGCAATTGGTTAAACAACATTAAACAACAATATGGGGCTGTCTAGAAACCCCGAGCGCGTTCAAATGATATTTCCACGCATTATCGCTTTTCCCCACCTGCCAGGAGAGGGTTGGTAGATTTTATCAAAGCTGCCCGCGGCCTCCTCTTCCTCCTCCTCCTTCTTCTCCGCCTCCGCCCCCTCGCCAGCTCCAGATCGCAGTGGGGCAGTGCTGGACTTCAACCGAGAGCTCCAGATCCCAGTGGGCACTGCCGGACTTCAACCGCGAGCTCCAGATCCGAGTGGGCATTGCCGGACTTACCATCCCGCTAGGGGGCTACTCATTTTTAGAAACCCTAATGTATATACGTATGTACATCGATCATAGTCAATCATCACATGCATATATGATTCTACATGTACGATTCCTGGGTCCGCTCGCTGTCTTCAAGGGTAATGGAATGGAAGGCCGGTGTTGTTCTGGATTGTGGTTGGGTCTTCTCTGAGAAGGATCCGATAGGGCATTGAACTCTTTATCCCGTTTCATGGGCTTATCAATTTCTTTCAATCAATGGGAATTAATACACCCAAACGCTAAAGTCCTTGCAATGTTTGTGTTTGAAAGCTATTCCCCATGGAAACGCTCGCCACGACCCCTGTCACGGCAAAGACCTGGCAAAACCCCTTTCCCCAATGTAAACGCTACCTTTAACAAAACTTAACCAAACTATCATGGTTCTATTCGTTGTTGATCGAATCCCGTTGGAACGCCGGTTTCCAACGGGCCTTTTTCCGTGGGTACTGTTGACGCCCATAAGCAAAAACGCCAAGTAGGCCGCTTTCTAGTTTGTATGCTGCAGGATGTGTTCTGATAAAGGGGAACAAAACGAGGTCAAAACGAGGTACGGAACAAGTCCCGCATCTACACGAATGGAATTTGGCCCGCAAACCTGTCCTTCCTTGGATCACTGGTAGCGAAACAATTTGCGGAATCCCAGCACACCGCCATGGCAGTGTAGAGATGATTATCCCAGGGTTGCGTAGAAGTACTCGTCAGAAACAGCAACAGCAGCAGCCCGCCGAACCAGCAGCCGGAGCAACAGCAAGACCCCAGTAGCTGCAGAACCCAGCAGCAACCATCCCAAACACAATGAGAACGCAACTAGCAAGATCAAAACAATATGCTAATAGTAAAGCAACGACCTACCTCAAACGCAACCTAAACGCCGCATCGCCACGACTTCCACAAAAGCCTTCCCCCAACCTAAATTCAAGAAATTTGAGATTTCGCCACGAATTTGGTACAGTCCGGAGGTTTAGTCACATCATGTTTTTCCAAATCCATACAGTTCGCCTGCGGAGAAATCGATGCGAGGGGGTCACATCAGGGTCACATCAATTCGTGTTTANCATGTTTTTCCAAATCCATACAGTTCGCCTGCGGAGAAATCGATGCGAGGGGGTCACATCAGGGTCACATCAATTCGTGTTTACAATGCGTTTCATGTGTAAATACAAACTTTAACTTTGGATCCTGACTAGAACAGCAAATACAACCAGAGCAGAAAGTCATTGCACCGTGCAGCAAGATCCCATGGCACACCGCGCCACATGCTGTTGTTTGCAAGCCACACCGTGTTTTGAAGAAGACATCAAAAGACAAGCGCGGGCTCTGGAAGGAGCGTTTCCCATTGGCACACCGTGAGTCAAAAGTCAGCAGATAAGCAAGCAGCCAACCAAGCAGGCCGCGCCAAGCACACCGGCTGGGGCATGCAGGCAGGCAGCTTGGAAAGCAGGCGGGCCACGCCAAGCAGGTCAGGGAGAAAGGGGAAGTACACAAGCAATCAAAGGCTGGCCAGAAGCAGCAGCGGCCGCATCATACCAACAGCCGCAGCAGCAGCAAACCAGCCGCAGCAAAGCAGCAAAGCAGCAAAGCAGCAAAGCAGCAAACCAGCCGCAGCAAACGAGCCGCAGCAAAGCAGCAAAGCAGCAAACTAGCCGCCGCAGCAGCAGCAGCACCAGCAGCAGCAGTACCAGCAGCAAACCGGCAGCTGCAGCAGCAGCCGCAGCAGCAGCAGCAGCCGCAGCAGCAGCAACATCATCAACAGCAGCAAAGCAGCAGCAAACCAGCCGCAAACCAGCAGCAAACCAGCCGCAAAGCAGCAGCGAAGCAGCAACAAAGCAGCAAAGCAGAAACTGAATCCTAGTTTGCGTTGTATGGGTTGAAACAACGAAAAACTACACGCCCAAGCCCAGAAACGCAATGGTAGCGCTCGCAGAACCCACGCACCAGTAGTGTCAGCACGGGCAGCAGTAGCAGCATAGTAGCAGCATAGTAGCAGTATAGTGCAGCATAGTAGCAGTGGCAGCAGTAATTATAGCAGCACATGCAGTCTGAGCTGGTGGTTGTGGACTGCAGGAATGTTCAAGTTGTCATGAAGAAGGGGATGCCCCAAACGAGGTTCAAACGAGGTCCAAACGAGGTCCAAACGAGGTCCAAACGAGGCCCAAACATGACCACAGAGACACACCCGCATAGAAGCGGGAGAAAAGACCGCCCAGCGCCCACCGCAGCAGCAGAAGTCAGCAATGTAGCAGAAGGTCTGAGGGCTGAGTAGCAGCAGTCTAAACGGCAATCTAGCANGACCGCCCAGCGCCCACCGCAGCAGCAGAAGTCAGCAATGTAGCAGAAGGTCTGAGGGCTGAGTAGCAGCAGTCTAAACGGCAATCTAGCAGAAATCGGTGAACAGATTAGCAGCAGCCGTTTAGCCACAGTCTATCGGCAGCCTAGCATCAGTGTAGCAGCAATCTAGAAGTAATCGAGCAGCAGTTTAGCAGCAAGCTGCTAGCGGTTGTTGAGCAGCAGTTTGGAAGTGAGTCTAGACGCCGTCGAGCAGCAGTGGAGCAGCAGTTTGGCAGCAACCCGGAAGCCACTCAGCAGCAGTCAAGCGCCAGCCCGCAAGAGTCTGGCAGCAGTCCGGCAACAGGCCAGCAGTACCCGCAGAGAAGTTTAGTACCAATCTAGCAGCAGTATGGCAGATGCGTCTGCTCAGTGGAGCCTGGGGGAAGGAGAAAGGAGAAAGAAAGACAAAGAGAGAGAAAGAGGAAGAGACAGAGAAAGAAGAGGAGAGAGAGAGAGAGAGAGAGAGGAGAGAAAGAGAGAGAGAGAGGGAGAGAGAAAGAGAGAGAAAGAGAGAGAGAGAGAGAGAAAGCAAGCAAGCACGGCGGGAGAAACAAACAGCAGCAGAAAGAAGCAAAGCTTTGGGGAACGATATATGAAACAAGAATCGATGCGACCCCCCTCCAAATGTTTCTCGCAAGCTAATACGTACATTTATATACACTTAGCACAAATCGATGCGACTAAACCACTTGACTGTACATGGGTGTAGGTCTGAAATTCGGATCGGGATTTCGATGTGTATTTTAGCTATTCGCGGACAAGGGTGTTGATCATTATTGTATTTGGGTATCCTTAAGGGGTGGGGAGGGGGTGGGGACCCTGGTTTAATTTTTTTTATTAAATGGGGTCCCTTCCAGTATCGTTTTTTCCAAAATTCACCAGTCACAACATACCCTTCGTTTATTTTTGTCAGTTACTAACATCAGAAATTAAACCAGTATAATCCAGTTGAAGTCCCCCCAAGCAACCCCCAAGCTCAAAATAAAACAAGCTACTTGACAGTACCCGATTTAATTTTAAATTTTTGTTGGTGTCTTTTTGTTTTTCTATCCTTTTCTCATCTTTTGAGGAAGGCATGTTTGAAAGATAACCATTTTGAGGAAGGCCTTTTTGAAAGATAACAATTTTGAGGAAGGCCTTTTTGAAAGATAACCATTTTGAGGAAGGCTGCAAGTGTCCTAATAAATAAATGCTGAGTGCACCTGTACTGACCAACCCCTTGNGGAAGGCCTTTTTGAAAGATAACCATTTTGAGGAAGGCTGCAAGTGTCCTAATAAATAAATGCTGAGTGCACCTGTACTGACCAACCCCTTGTTTAATTCTGCTGGGGGGTTCCTCTGGGGATGGATATCATGGCGCTACAGGTACCCCAATAAATGAATGCTCAATTAAAAAGAACTTACCCACCCCTTGTTTAATTACTTTGTTGTTTTCCCAGAACTATGGACATCATCCGTGGCACTACAGGTTCTGATGGCCATTCCTGAGCTGAAACAGTTGAAATTCAATGAAATTCATCAAGTTGTTCCAAAACAGTTGAAATTAAACCATGGGGTGGGTCACATCTGAAATTCAACCAAGTCAAAAATTCATCAGAATTTCAAGGAGGTGGGTGGACCCCCTGTTTTCGCAGGAAATTTAAATTAAACCAAAAAAATTAAACCATAACTCAGGGTATACCTGGTTTAATTTAGCTAAGGCATCCCATATATTATTGTATATTATTGTCAGTGAATTAATGGAAGAAAATTTCCCTGCCTTGACCAGCGCTTCCACACCCCATTCGGGTTTTTCTCGGCGTCTCTCGCAGCTCTTTGCCCCCCCCCCCACCGGACGGCTTTGTGCTCGTCCGGTGGGTGGGGTGCCTGTGGCGGAGCTCAGCTCAGCGCGGTCCTGCGGCGCGGTGCTTCTTTGTCGTTCTGCTTCTGGTTTTCGTTTGCGATGTCTATGTGGGAATTCGTCGTGCGAATTAGACATTCATGATAGATAGAGTTCTGGTTGGGTAGCGTCACGGTCGGGATGTGCCTTATCCATTCAAATACTACGCACAGACACACAGACACACACATACACACACATTCCCACAAACACCCACATCCTCCCCAGATCGCCAGATCCCAACGTCCTCCAGACCAGCCCTGCTGTATTGCTTAAGGAACCCCACCCCCCCAAAAAAAAAACAAGGGATCTCCAAGCAATGAATGTCCTACTGAGAAAATAAAAGTCTGTTCAGCCAATGCAGGATTATCTATGGGGTCAACCCTCTGGTAAGCTACTATAGCTATAGAAAATTGCCCATTTATAGTCCCAAAACCCGGAGCGCTTTCGCTGAGACTTGGCGCTGCCAAGACTTGAAAGCTGCTGCCACCGTGGGCAGGCTGGCATGGCGCAACCTGGCGCAAGCCAGCCTGTCCCACGTCCGCAGCAGCCTTGTCTTTCTGCGCGGCTCCCTGACGGGTATCCGGCGGTTGCGCATGGATGGGGTACATCAGAGAAGACACATCGTCGGGGATAGATCTCAGAATGGGATGACTAGTCGTTAGACTATATATATACACATATATATTGAATACATAGATATCAAACGAATCATCACCGTCGTTTGGGAATACAGCAGTCTATCTATATAGATATATGTGTGCGTGTGCGTGCATGTTTGCTGCACATCTAATGCCACCTGCTGGCCGGCCTACGGCTCGTCGCCGAAGAGTTCTCGGACGTGCCGACGCAGGCGGCGGATGTCCAGCGCCCTGCTGTAGTCTGGCAGGCGCGCCTTCGTCTTCTGGGCGACTTGCCGCAGCAGTCGCCTCTGCTGCGCACGCCGCTGCAGCTCGCGGCGCTCGCCTGCCGCCGCTTCCTGCGCGAGGATGCTCAATTCAATTCTACTTGTAGATGAGCATTCTAGCTAGTGCCCATGAGGAAAACCATTCGTTAAAGGTTAAGGTGTCTGGGCTGAAGTTTGTGTCGGCTGGATCTTCTATGATTCAACTATAACTTTTGAAAACCCTTGTTATCTTTTCAACGTTCAAGGTTAGCTTTTTGGAATCGAAACGCGGAACGCGTTTCCCAAAATTTTGCTACTGACTGGGTCCGAAACATGTCATGTTGCCGGTACCCAGCACAGATCCGTGAACGTGCCTTCTTCCTCCCCATGTTTTCCCCATGTCAAGATCCTTCGACATGTTGAGTACTGAAGGGAAAGAGTCCCGAATGCGCGGGACATTGAAGTCACATAAGCAGTCGCGCCGGAAATCCCCAAGACCGTATTGATCGGTATTGCTGCACATCCCAATGCGATTCCACTCTGGTTGCTGTACCTTGCTATATCAAGCATCAGGCAGACCACAAAGCAAAGTCCAATGTCTGTGCTGGCGCAATGACTTTTGAGTCGCCGGACCTTTTCGCCGAGTTGTTCCTCCGACGCGGCAAATGTTATCCCTGGAAGGTTCGGCTCTACGTTCGCCTTCTGCTTGTCCACCTTACGCAGGTTCAATAAGGATCCCAAAAATCCAAAGTAAAAGTCGCGTGGTTCTCCCACTTTAATCCGTTCTCGGAACTTACAGGTTGGGAGAGTATAGTGACGATAAAGACCGCATTGCGCAGCGATTGCAGCCGCCGAAACGATCAGACCTTGATGCGCGGTCGTGCCACGAAACCATTGTGAAGAGACCAGGTCAAAGAATGTACCTATCTCAAATCCTCCCTGAAACTGATGCGTGAGCTCTGTGAGGTTTGTCCATTCCACTGTGAGAAAAAGGGCAGTCATGGCAGCGGAAGACACGGAAACCAATTCTTTGTGTGGAAGCTATTCCACCCTTTGTGAGTGGAAAGAATCTGTTTGGCACAGATGCACTGTTTCCATACTCAGCAGCAACCACCAATCCCGCAGATTGCTTGTTCGTTTCTTTCAAAGTTCCTGGCAGGAGAGGCGGCTCTTTTTGAGCATTCACAACCCTCAATGCAAGATACTCAAAACCATAGAGCTCGTCAGACCTGATCTTACAAGAATTCGGGATCAGACTTTTCCCAGGATTTCGATCTCTCTCAACACCAAGCGTTTTCTTTCCAAGTAGTTCTGCTCTTTCGCTGGGGAATTCCTGGTACTTCTTGCTCGAGGACATCACTTTCAGCGTGACAGAATGCCAGAAGATCAACGACTTGAAACTTTATCAGTCATTTTTTCGCCAACAATTTGAGCCAAAATGGCTACGGGTCCCACCATGTCGCGGGTCTTGTTTCTAGTTCACTTGAGATACATGGCTTATTTATCTAAAGCACGGTCGCCAATACTCTACACATTTGCCGGAAACGGTTTCTGGATTTAACAAGCGTAACAAATATATGAAAGGACCGGATTACCCCACAAGCACAAAACAGATGTGAAAATGAAATGGCAAATGCAGGAAGGAGAAAAGACATGGTGGAAGAAAAATTGTGTTCAAGAGATTGTGTTCAAGAGCTTGCGTGTGACAGTGCTATGTGTGACAAAGCTGTGTGTGTGAAAGGGTTCTGTGTGACAAGGTTGCGTGTGAAAGAGTTGTGAATGACAAAGTTGTGTTTGAGAGAACTGTGTGTGAAACTGCTACGTGTGTGTGACCAAGTTGTGTGTCAAAAAGTTGTGTGTGTGACGAGGTTCTGTATAAAAAAAGTTCTGTGCGAAGGAGCTGTGTATGACAAAGTTATGTGAAAGAGTTGTGTGTGACAATATTGTATGTGATAAAAAAGGTGTGACAAGGTTGTGTGTGAAAGAGTAGTGTGTGTGACAACGTTGTATGTGAGAAAATTGTGTGTGACAATGTCAAAAAGTTGTGTGTGTGACGAGGTTCTGTATAAAAAAGTTCTGTGCGAAGGAGCTGTGTATGACAAAGTTATGTGAAAGAGTTGTGTGTGACAATATTGTATGTGACAACAAAGGTGTGACAAGGTTGTGTGTGAAAGAGTAGTGTGTGTGACAATGTTGTATGTGAGAAAATTGTGTGTGACAATGTCGTGTGTGAAAGAATTGTGTGTGAAAGAATTGTGTGTGAAAGCGCTGTGGGTGACAAAGCTGTGTGCAAATTAAATGTAGAAGTGCTGTGCGTGTGTGTGTGTGTGGGTGTGTGTGAAAGAGTTATCTGTGACAAGGTTGTGTGTGAAAGAATGGTGTGTGCGTGTGTGTGTGTGTGTGTGAAAGAATTGTGTGTGAAAGTGCTGCGTGTGACCAAATTGTGTGTCAAAGAGTTGTGCGTGACAAGATTGTGTGTGAAAGACTTGTGTGTTGAAGAACTGTGTGTGTGTGTGTCTGGCAATGTTGTGTGTGAGAAAGTTGTGTGACAAAAGTTGTGTTTAAGTTGTGTGTGTGGGGGTGCTATGTGTGAAACCATAGCCAGCCAAGTGCCATAAGTGGCACGCCTGCCACACGAAAATACGGCAAGTCTGACAATGAGCCATGCCGGCCATGCGAAAGGAAAGTAGCGGGGGACCAGCGGCGACCACGGCCGACCAAGACCGACCAAGGCCGCCACCGCTGCACCACATTTCAAATTTGTGCCTCCAACCTTGGGTCTTCGGGAGACAGCAGTCACAAGCGGTTCCGTGACACATACAGTTTCGAGCCTGCTACGCACGAGCCAGTTTCAGGGCCAGCAACCACATCGGGTCTTGGGCGCTGAGTTCGCCAGCCGGTTTTAGCACTCGACGTCGTTTTTTTTCTCCTGCGGCAAGATATGGAAAGGATGAATGTGCAAGTGGTGCAACGCAGTTTGAACGCAGCTCCACCAAAATAAAAAATGAAAAGGAAAAGATTGAGGTGAAAGTGGTGCGAAGCGATCTCAATGATGTTAATGTAACTTCCCCAAAATATATATATATATATATATATATATATATATCTCTCACACAAGGATGAAATTGGATGCGGCCTGTGCCTTCAGTTCTCGGCTGGTTTCCTCAACCTGCCGTTTCCATGACCGACCTTCCGCTTTCAAAGCAGCTAGACGGTCATCCATCCCAGGCACAGGGGCTGCAGCAGCACCTTCCGCAGCAGCCCTCTCCACAGCAGCGGCTGGTGCTGACGAGATCGCTCGAAAGCCGACCCAGAAAGAGATCCAGATTGCATCACCAGATAGATGCCGTATGGCGTAGGCGCACAACCTCCTTTTTTTTACATCCCGACACCTCCGCCTGGTTTGGGCCCAAAATCTGTTTGCAGCATGGTTTAGAAACCTGCGGTCAACATGTTCCGTGAGTATGCGCGCATGGTGCGAGAACGGCTTTAGTCGTATTCAAGCTCCCATTTTTGGCTCCCCATCGGCCCTATTTTGTGATAGCATCCCCAGCTGACGGGTTACTGATAGCAATGGCCACAAGCGATCCATGAGGCTGCTAGCAATGATACGCCAACAAAAAAACTCTATTCCCCCGAGTTCGCTTCGACCAACAAGTTATCAAGCAGGATGATGCAAAAATATAAAAACAGCCAGGTAAGCACGCAACACTATACAGAGGCAGAAGCCATCAGCCACCCAGAGAACTGCTAGCTGCGATACCACGTACAACCAGCTCCACGATTCGAGCGCTTTTCACGCAAGGCTGGCTGAACCCTAACATGCCAACTAAGCTTTCTAACCCCTTGGCACGTGCTACTGCGAAAATCGAAATCCGGTCACCCAGTGCCAAGCAAGAAAGTAACATCTGCAAACCCTTCTGGCTCTCAACCAAGCCAGTCCTGATGGGAAACAACGCACTCTTTAGTGTACTAGAGTCACACCTACCAAGGGAATTTTACGACCCGCAGTGGATAGCAACAAAGTTGGATAAGATTCTCCGTAGTTTCCGCCAGACTGATTCTTCAGGACAAGGGCATGCATGTCCTTACCATAGGCTATAAAAAATGCGAACCAACTGTGGAAGACGTAGAGAAAGATTATGATACGCCCAGGTGGAATGGCTTCAAAGATGGCCAAGCCAAGACTGTAGTGGAAAACCGACAACAGTTTCGGCCAGAGGACTGGATAAAGCGATTCCGAAAGGATTTCCCCAGATCATCCTGGCGCAGGATATCTATCATCCACCATTGCCAGGGAATGTGGAAGAGCATACCGGACAGCAGACATCGCAGGAGCCTCCTCCTCCTCCTCCTCTTGGTTTCTTGACCCACGTGCCCAGCCTCAGCAAAACCCAGAAGATTGGAAATTCTTTGCGCGGTCACGAACGTTTTTGAAACGCAGGACCAAAGGGAACCCAAAGGGATAGCTCTGCAAGGAATTACGAAAAGCTATCCGGTAGACACTCCATAACAATCCACTGGAAATCCCGAGGACAATCAGGGAGACCACACGGTCGCCCTAATAAGCCCCGTTTGTACTGACCAGGTCCGGTAAAGTCGGTCAAAATATTTGGGCGTACCAACACCACCTAGCCAAAAAATATCAAGGAGGGTGACCCCTTTGCGTAGCCTCAAGTCCCCAGTTGCTTGGCACTGGTTTTGGATTTTGGAAGGCAATGTGACCCAATACTGCTTACATTTAGCCAAGACTGAAAACATGATGGGGTCGGGTCCGTGCATTTTACTTTGGGTATGTTCGTGTAGGGGGGTAAGTCTCTCCATTTTACACGGATACCACCCGGGAATACCCAAGACCGTTTAACACTACAGTACCTAAAATAGCCACCTGTCTCTGCCAAACATTGCGCCCATTGTTTTTTTTCTTCTCGGCCTTTCTCTGCAGGTCTTTGCCGGCAAATTAGGGGATTAGAAGCGCTGACTTTGGCAAGTTTCCCGCGCAGTCATTCAAAAAGAAAACCGTGCCCAAAAAAACGTCTGAGCTGTTCAAAACCATCTGCGGTAATGTGCTAGGGAAGCTTCCGGGTTATACCACAATCGGGGGTTGATGGGGGCTGGGTTCTAGGTGCATATGGAACAACATCTCCCAGGGACGGTGTCGCGGGTCGACGCTGCAAATAAAATGGCCACACCCAACCCCCACCTCACCTCACCCTGGCCTGAAGAACGGCCGCCTGGGTTTCATGTCCCATCAGCCCCCCTCTCCATCCCCATCCGCCCCTCTTTGGAAGCAGTTAAAAAACCAGGACCACACAAAGAGTCGGAAAATGCAACAACAAAATTAGCACCACAAACCCCTCTCACGTCGGAATCATGATGTTGTGAAAGTTCGGGAAGGACCTAGAAAGGCGCATAGGAGGACACCAGGCTATACCAAAATCGAAGGTTGGGTTGGAAGTGCATGTGGCACAACATCTCCCAGGAACTGTGTCCGGGGTCGATACTGCACATAAATGGCCAGACCCAACCCCCACCTCACCTCACCCTGGCCTAAAGCACGGGCACATGGATTTCATGTCCCATCAGTCCCCTTCCACCTCCATCCACACACCTTTGGAAGCAATCAAATCACCAGGGCCACCCAAAAAACAGAAACTGCAACAATAAAATTAACACCACCAACCCCTTCACCTCTGAATCATGATTGTTCGAGAAGTAGGGAACTAACTATCTAGAAGAGATCCACAATGAATAACCCTTGGCCCTTCCCCTCCCAATCTATGTATTTACGTCTTGATGTTGATGGCTGGTTATCAAATCCGCCATTCGCATTGAAGAAGGATTGTATTGCGGCGACATGTGGCGGCATACTTCACATAGGCTAGTTGAAAACACAAATTGCTCTTCCTCTTCCAATTACAAGGCCTCTCACAAAATAAAATAGTGTGAAAAGTTGTGTGAGGGTAGGTTGTGTATGCATAAGTGCAGGGGGAGGAGACGGGAGGAACAGGAGAAGGTATGCCAGAGTATGTGTCAGAGGGTGATCATTCGAAATAACACATTTTTTAGGTGGAACATACCGATTCGGATCAGGGTTTGGTTTTACACGAATTTTTTCAGGCATACCCGCATTGGGATAAAGTTCCTGGTCCATGGTCTGTATGACAATGCGTCTTACTCTGCACGTTTCTTCGGTTGCAACCTCAGGTCCGCGGAATATTTTTCCAGAGTGCAACCCTCCTCAGTGTTGAGATCGCCCAAGTTGAGGTTGGACAAGTTTCCTGACAGAATACTTTCAAGGTTCTGGGTCAGGAAAATCACCCGCCAGCAGCGGGGGAGATTTTTTAATACATTGTTTTGGCAATGTCTTTTGGTTTTTTGTTGCTTGTACTTCGTCTCTTTCATGTTGTTTGTGCCAAGATATTTTTTGACAGCGGCACGCTGTCAGAATACGCCTTTTTAATTCTTTTGATCCGTTTTCATTTTTTTTCGTGATTTTGCTGACATTGTGTAAATAAAAGACAACATGTTCATGCACAATGGCAATGACACATCCATAACAAGCCCATGACAGGAGACACATATGGTGGCTATATAGTCAAAATGTCTTTTCCCAAAGGTGTGCAGGAATCGTGAATAGGTTGGGGCCCGCTACATAACTTTGTTTCTGCATCATGAATCTTGCTATGTCTTCTCGACCACGGGGAATCCAAGGGAGAGAATCATTGTGGCATTTCGTTAAGAATGTCGCTATCGCGCGGCTTTTTCAACCACTCTCGGATGAGGATGATGACGCGCTACTGGTTTGTGCCCTGCAGTGTTCGGTTTTGGCGAGTGTCGGGCATGCTTGACCTGCTTGCACCGCTCTCTGGCACTTCTCTAATCCATTCGAGCCTTAATTATTGGTACATCATGGTACATCCATTTGGATCCATTTGGCGTCAACCCCGCTCATGTTTCGAGCCTAAGGTTTATTAGAGAAGTCCCACAACAAATGTTTGACTTCTGGGCCAGGGCTGGTGTTGCCACATGCGCGCTAGCGCGGATCTAGTCTAGCGCGGGTGATTGCGTTGCTTTTGGAAATATGTGACTACGACGAAATTTTACTTCCAATGCCAAGCCAAATGGACTACTTCCTGGGAAGGTTAGAAACCAAAAAATGCTAGCGCAATGCTAACGCAAATCTAGCGCCCAGCTGCCCAAAAAAAAACGAACACAAAATTTTATTGTCTAGAATTACTTTCGCAACTTGATTGGTTTTTCGTTCCTCAGGATTTTTGACCGTATTCCATATCTACATGCAACTATGTATGAAGGAATGTGAAGGAAAAACTTGTGGCTGCAAGCCTTGTGCGCGCTTGTGTGCACATCCAAGTTTGCCATCAAGCAACAATAAGCTAAGAGGGCCTGAAATGAAATCTGTCAAAGAGCTAAGGGACCTCAGTTTGGAAAAATGTGGTGCAACACAATTGTTTTTACCATGAATTATTGCATCGGGCCAATGAGTACCCATTCAATTTTGACCGGTTGGGCCATGCTCAAGCGATACGGTGGTGTTTGCTTGTATGTTGCATTGTTCCATAGCACACGTTCACATGAGAAAACAAACACTTCGATTTACAACGAGTTTCATTTTGTCCCCCAGCGATATCGCATCTTCCTGACCGAGTTCCCTCAGCAGAAACAGGTATGACTCAGTTCTCTGCAGCGGAGAAATCTGTGGTGTATTATGGTGTGTATTGAAAGTAAGCATACGGGTCTCAGGACACATGATGGTATTCCATAAAATAATATAAGGTCAACTAGCAACTATCAACCCACACTTTAATTTAAGGGCAACAAACGGCAACAGCATGCTTCTCATAAGTCATCCTTCACAAGAAAGTGGCATTCCCTTAGGAAGCTGTGGCATACCGTCGTGCCTTCAGGCAAAATGCTCCTACAGGGACAGCTAGGTTCTCCTGAGACCCTGGAATGTCTGTCTAACTTTTTGTACGCGGGCGAAAGAATGGATTGAAACGACGCTAGTGAGACACTCCATACCCACAAACTCCGCAAAAGTGACGGCACTAAAGCGGTACTCCCCGCAGGTTGAGGAAATATCCTCCCTTCTCACTGCCTTGACGTGTCGTGTTGGCACCACGACGGGGTAGGAACCGCAGAGTTGTAACCTATTGTCGGCGGTTTGCTACTTGCCACGCTCGAACATGCTCGAATTGTATTTTGTAGTGGGTTGGACACTGGAACTAAACCTTGTGAACTTGCGGTAGCTGCTCGATTTTCCCGTATAGGGATCCAACACACCCTGTCACTGCGCCTGGTTGGGTTTGCCTCTTCGCTAAGCTGCCGGGCTCAAGCCCCTCGCTTCCCGACCTTGCACTTGACCAACACCCAAAGTAGCAGTAGCGCGCTTCCCCACACAAGTAATTTCTTCGCGCTGCTTGGCCTGGGGTTCTTTCAATTTCCGCAGTCACTCCTGAGAGTTTTTGTTGAAAATGTTTCCACACACGTTGGTACACTCCGTCACTTTCTGCACTGGTACGGGGCGGACTGAAACGACGTTTCAACCTGGATCAACCTGGCCTTGGGTGCTAAGAACTCTGCGTATGGTATGTCCGGTACTTGGCGAGGCTGCTTCACTTTGCGCTTGGTACTACTGGTGCAGGTTTACGGGGCTAGGCGCATTAGCGAACGTGGGTACCTCCTGCTCTTCCTGGTCTGGAGCTTGTAGTTGTTGTTCCCAACGCTTTGCGATCTCTTTGAACCAACCAGGTGATTGCGCTGGTCTCGCCAATCTGAACCTTTCAGATGAACCAGGGTGATTCTGTTGGTCTCGCCCGTTGTTCGATTCCTCGGGAGGCTACTTAGGCTCGAATTTCATGTTGCGTTTACATTTGCAGGGTTTCAATTCCCAACAGACCATGTGATGGTTTTTGTTTCATGTTTTTTCAGTGTATGACAAGGTTGTGTGTCAAAGAGTTGTGTGTGTGTGTGACAATGCTGTGGTGAAAGAGTTGTGCGTGAAACAGGTTGTGTGTGGCGAATTTGTGTGGAAGTGTTGTGTGGGAAAGAGTTGTGTGTGACAATGTGTTGTTGTGTGAGTGGAGAGGGAGGAGCCGGACGGAGGAGTGCACAACAGAAGAACACAAACCCCACACAAACATGTGGGGAAGATCTTGAAAGCAGAGATCTTCTTACTTGCTCAATTTGATCACCAAAACTAAACACTATACAATCAGTTTTTTGAAGCAAGGTTTTGCCCTCTATAGAAACAGAACCACCATTTCGATCCATTTCGATGATGTTGGGTCCCAAACCCCAAAGGAGGCTCTCTATACAATCAGAAGCAGAAAATCACACCTCTATAAAAACAGCAACCAGTTTCCAATGTAACCAAAAGGCTACAAAACAACAAAGACAGTTTATTTATTTATTCTATTTGGAGCACGAGCTCCAAGATTTCATACAGGAAATTGGCGGGACCTCAACCTCCACCTCAACCTGCACCTCCACCTTCATCTTCACCTCAACCACCACCTCCATCTCCAGCTTTTCGAGTGTCCGTTCCACGGAAGTTTCTCTACCACATTTACTTTGATTATTTTGTCAAAATTTGATGGTGCGCTGAACATCTTTCATACCCAAAAAACATCAAGTCACAAATCTCATGCCGCATGCCCCCGCAAAACAGTGCAAAAGTCATGGCGCAGGAAAGTCTTGAAACGGACAAAATAGATGCACGACAACGTTGCACAACATGAAACACGTCAGCCATGAGCATCATCTGGAGCAAAAAGTTATAAATTCTTCCAGGCAGGACTGCTCCCTATGTCCATGTCTGTGTAGTGAGGCCTACCTGATGACCGAATGCCACTACAATCTACGTTATTCATAATATAGGAATATATAGGGCTACAGAAGTATGGCTGAAAGTTTGGAAAGAGCATGTTTCGGGAAGAAAAGTAATTAAGTACTGTAGTTTCCCACGTAGAAACGAGAGTCCCAATCGTTTGCCGTTTGCGGGGTTCAGATTCAGCGCACATCTTATCAAGCGGTCGGTAAACGAGCCACGCAACCAGTTGGGGTTCATCCTTTTCAGAGCCGATTTTCGCCACGCGGCAAATCCACAGCATCTCCAAGCCTGTCAGCACCACTCCCAGAACGGAACTGCCAGAAGTTTTGCATTCTGTAGCATAGTTTAGACTGAAGGTCTGGTTGTTGAACCCCCTGGCTACGAATGTTGGTCAGTGACGATCATCATCTCAAATTAGTTAAAGTCGGAACTGCTTCCAACCATGAATAGTTGTGGAAGGCGGCTTTTATTTTGTGGATCAGGTTTGATAGGCAAGCGCACGCAGGCATCAGATAGCGCAGGTGTTGTTGTCTACTTCCATTGCAGATTTCAAGTATCGGGTCCAGATGTGCGTCCCTGCATTGCCAATGTGTTATTGTTGTGCGGCTGGACCCCAACCAGTTGCTGCCAGGTCTTCTACAGAGACAAAGAGCACATGGCGCTTCACTCATCCTAGTCCAATGTCTCTGTGATTGTGTTTTGATGGCGTTTAGGAGTTGTTGCGGCAAGTGGTTCAGGAGCGAGAAGGAGGAGGAGAAGACGAAGACGAAGACGAAGACGAAGAAGAAGAAGAAGAAGAAGAAGACGAAGAAGAAGAAGAAGAAGAACAAGAAGAAGAAGAAGAAAGGGAGTACAAGGGAGTACAAGACAAGGGAGTCATCAACCGTCATTGACCATGACAAAGGTTTTTCAAAGACTTGGAAACCTGAAAATCACTGAAACGAGATAAGGCATGTGCGTTTTATCATCTGGAACAGAACAGGTGGAGGGATCCCCAATTTTCAACGCACAGTAGCATCAGTAGCACCAGCTACCTGCGAGACTACCATGACAAAGGAATGGTGGGGGTTGCTGCATCTGGATATCGAGTCGACGTTGCTGTTGAGAGATTCAATGCCACTAGATTGAAGCGAAAACATCCCTTGCATACCCTTGTATTCCCTTGCATTTGTATAGTTTTGAATTGAACCTCGC
This sequence comes from Symbiodinium sp. clade C Y103, assembly GCA_003297045.1. Lineage (NCBI taxonomy): Eukaryota > Dinophyceae > Suessiales > Symbiodiniaceae > Cladocopium > Cladocopium sp. clade C. Next base: position 119,300 of record BGPT01000289.1, read on the forward strand.
AAGTTCAAATCTCGGAGTCACATCGACAGCATCCAACTTGCATGTTTGATCCAGCCATCACCTATAACATCCTATAACCGTTGAGTCGCTTCTTTGGGTTCACGCCAGCGGCTCGTGACAGGGTCCGGCATTTCCACCACCTTCCTGTTGTGGTCGCTGCCCTGGTTGTCTTTTTGAACTGATGCCCTCTTGACGACCGATACGGCGAAACTCTGCTCTGCAATGCGCCGTTTCGAAATTTTTGTTGACGCTGCGCCGGGCGAAGTATGAGCAAGCCTATCCAGTCCATGTTCCAGCGACTGTCACATCTCAATCGATCTCGACCCTATGCAAACCAGGGCAAGCGAAGTAGCCAGCATCTGTCAATATCTTTAAGATTCTGTAAGCATCACAGAAGGTTCAGATCACAGATCCATGTTTAGCTCATCCAAACATCCACAGATATCCACAGATATCCAGAGTATATGCTCAATGCCAGGGTTTCCATCGCACATTTTTTCCCTCGGAGGCAGCAGCTATATACGTCTCTCCAGAACTGCTTCGATGGAATGTCTGGGATCGATGGTTTAAAAAATTTCAGTTGGAGGTCCGGAACTGTCTATGTCACTATGTGTTTCTACCGTGGTTTCCACGAAGCAGATTCCATTTTCCGCGAAGGTTGTGCCCTTCCAGCCAAGATTGGATAAGATTGGCAAAGCTTCCGTGTTGACAGGGAACCATCAGAGGAACCCTCTGGCAATCAACCCTGGCCATGAAAAATCGACTTCGTATCTCCATCTACAGTTGATTTTCCTGTTGCAACATGTTGGATTTTCTTTGGCAAAGGATGCCGAAGGATGGGATGCTGGATCCTTTGTGTTTCCTCGCATCAGCTGCGGCATGCAGAAACGGCCTCACCGGGCTTCACCTCTCACTGCCAAGACGACCTGAGCAGTGGCATTTCAGGCAGATTTCAGCTTTGGCCGCCAAACAAAGCCACAAATCAGGAACAAGGTTTTAAACTTATATTGAATGGATTGTATATCTGGGGTTCAGTATAAGGATGGAGAGAGTGTAAAAACATTAAACAAGTAAACACCTAGAATCAAAATCCCTGAATTCACAGCTAAGTTTGGATGGGTTCTATTTGTTTCACTTTTCCAATGGGCTGTGTCCAACAAGCGTCAAGTGTGAACTGGACCGTGCGCACGATTCAAGAGTTGAACTTGTGACGCGAACAGGATACATCATTTGGCACAGAACGGCTCAAAGATGTCACTCGAATGCCACTTAGAGATCTTAGAGCTTTAAGCTCTGAATTATGAAAACATGTTTCAAGGCAGATTTATTTTCATATTCCCCCTTTCACTGTGCATCTCCTATCCATCCCAGCCCCAACAAACATCAAAACAGAAGCAAGAAAACATCAAAGCAGCAAACAAACATCAGAGATAAATTGGAACAGGAAAAGTATGGAAAAGTCATCAGAGATAGTTTGGAACAAAAAAAAGTCACACGGTTGTTTAAACATGTTCAAAACCATTTTAAAAACTATATAAACATCAAGCCTCGAACCATCTTGGGCCTCCGCACCACGTGACCGCCAGCCTTGGAGCTTCGGAGTTGCGGGATGAAGACTGGTGGCTCCGGCGGCCAAGGCCTCAGAAGTGGCTTGGCCATCGTCTTGATTGATATCAATAGGATGACTCCAAGATGACACATCATTGGCCACAAAATGGGAGATGTGAATGTATAACATACACTATATATATGTATATATATATATGTATATATATTTACACATTGTAACATATGGTAATAATATATTCTAGCATCTTGTGATATATTCCAATATATATATATATATATATATATTGCAATACCCCAAACCATGTTTGTTTGAGACCATCCCATGTCTATCCACCATTGGAGGGTACACCCCACACTCAAAGGTCACCCCGCAACCAATCAGGCCCCCATCAACCCATATGAAAAGGGTTTAATTATTTCCCATGCTTGTGGTGTAATATTCTCCGAGATTATCCCATTCAAACCCAGTCAACCAATATAAAACCCATATAAAGCCCCCATCTTTCTTGGTGGATAGTGATACAAAAAAAAACACAAAAAAATATGTAAAAACACTATAACATGTCGTCCGCCCAGGCACGTCCCGCAACGTTGCCGGAAGCGCTCCCAAAGGCCCCCGGGAGCCAAGCCCAGGGTGCAAACCTCACGGCGGAATTTGATCTCCAGCTGGGGTATAGAATCATAGAACCAACCATTTTATGGGGATGTATGACATATAAAATGGGATGTATAGTGGGATGTACAATGTATGATATATATGTATATACATGATATATATATATATATGTATATCATATATATATATATGTATATCATATATATATGATATACATGTATATATATATATATATGATATATATATATATGATATATATATATATATGATATATCATATATATATATATGATATATATATATGATATATATATATGATATATCATATATATATATATATATGATATATATATATATATATGATATATATATATATGATATATCATATATATATGATATATATATATATATGTGATATATATGATATATATATATATATATACATCTCATATATATATATATGATATGATATATATATATATATATTTATGATACACAATATCTATGATATATACATATATATATACATTGATGATATATAATATATATGATATATACATATATACACATGTCTATATCTAGTATACCAATAATGAAGAATATTCCTGTATATCATGTATGTAGCTGTATAACCAACTATACTCAACAATATATGTCATAGGAAAAACTGATACTATTCATGTTGTCCGAAAAAAGGTGGTGATTTACCGCAATTTAGGAGGAATGACCCAAATTCGTGGCATCGTTTGATTTTAAAAAGGATGCAAAAATACCTAGATTTGGGGGTATCATATTTTCGGACAAACCCATACCTAGATTTTTGTAGATGATTCTATCTTGCTCTCTTGAATTAAACCCTCCTGGTTGGGGGTCACGTGTTCCGAACCTCGACCGTTGGTGATTCGTTTGTTCTGATACCTTCCAGAAATTGTGACACCTTGCTTTGAAATACATACAGCGAGGACAACATGAATTCGACTCTATCTTTAAAAGGGGTTGGTCCACTGGCTGACCATATTCCCAAAGAAAAGGTCGCCTTCAGAATCACTGGCTGAATCAATCATCGACTTGCTGCGGTGGATGATGTTCCAGTCAAACATGAAGCGTGTCTCCCATTGCTGGCTTACTGGAGAACAGATCCCCTATATCCACGCCATTGGTTGAATCGGCCTCATGTTGACTCCTCATTGTTGACCAGTCCATTTCTGGGTTTCTTGTTGATGAAAATATGGTTTTGTCCAAATATGTAGGACTGACTCCAACTAATCTAATTTATGAATATGGAAAATGATGTTCTCCCCAAATGTTGGATGAAAATCCCATAAACTCCCAGTGCTCCTTCCATCCACAATCCCCAATCTTCATCAGGTCATCTCCCAATTTGTTCGTTAAAATGTATTAAAACCCATCTTGAAAACAGCAACAATAACGTAGAATCCCATGAAAAAGAAAAAACATTGAACAGACTGACGTGAAAATACAACCTTGAGAAACAAAGATGTAAAGTAATGGTGTCTACTTGTGAAATAGACAAACTGATTCAACTGTCCCAAAAAAAATGTCTTGGAATGCCCTACAGTGCCCTAGAGTAATTACATATTTCCCAAAACAAACGGTTTTAAAATTCTCAAAAAAAAGAGGTCCCTCTAGTCCTTCTTCCATGTCCTTTCCGAGCTCCGCACCGGCGTGGCCGGCACCCGGCGCTTGCCCACGGGCGCGGGCAGCTTTTGCGCGCTGCCGAGAGCGGTGCCGTTGCCAAAGCCCAAACCCAACAAGTCACATTGAGCACCACCTGAGGCCATCCGTGAGGCGATGTCTGGATAGGAATTCCAGGGCAGCAGTTCATCGGGAATTTGACCTTCTGTTAATATAGCTGTGCAAAAACACGATCTTTAGGAAATCATCGAACTACATGGGCAATTTTTGATAGCTATAAAAAAATACAGGATGGTAAATGTGACTCATGATGTTTTATTCATATATATGGCAGGATATCCTGGATGCAGCCAGGCGCCAAACCTTGGCTCGTCTAAAGGTTCCACATTCAAAAGGTCAACTAATAACGAGGGGGTCACAGGTTGAAGATGACATCAGTATGGAACTGTTCCAAGACGATTATCCATCAGCAAGAGGAAGGCAACATATGGCCAGGAATGAAGTGCTCAATTTCTAGTCCAGGATCCAAAGATTTTTGCACTGGTCGTGTGAAACTGCATCGATGCCTTTAAGCTTGGTGGTAGCAAGTGATTGAGAGTTCGTTGTCACTATTGGAGTGAAAGAAAGTCTCTGAAGCTTATCCTTGACTTAGTTGGCAAAAAAATATATACTTTTTGCTGTGGAACGTGTACAGCCTGTGGAGGATCTGCCGCATGATTCAAGGGGGAAGAATAGGTTGTTGTTGTTGTTCATTGTAGTAGTTGCAAGACCTAAGTATACATAGATAAACATCCTAATTAAACGTCAATAACAATTCAATTCATGCAAATCGTTGATTCTTTAGTCAGATATCTTTCGACTAAGAAACACCCCTGGAATCTTCCAGCTCTGGGTGTTCCCACTCGTCAAATCGCTGCGAAAACCTGCTTCGGGCACCTGCGCAAAGCTTAAGATTAGGTGTCGCCTCGAAGAATTCAGCTGGGGATGGGAAATCAATAGGGGTATCATGGTAAATGGGATATGCATAACTGACCCCCAAAATGGCCAGCTGAATGCGGAACATTATGATTAACGAGTGGATGAGATGTGGTACCCTATGACAAACCCAGATCTTGAAAATAAAAGTATCAACTGTTGGCTATACATATGGAAGATCATTGATCACAGGAGAAGGCTCACTTTGGACACTTTTGGATATTGAATCTTGGACTGGTACACATTCTTCTGTGGACCATTTGGTTCATGGGAGAGTACACATTGAGATCCAAAGCAATTGCTGGAGACCCGTCCCCTGCATCCATTGTGACACATGGAAAATCACATTGGCTCCTGCCTTTTCCACCGGCTCTTTGCCTGTCTGGGAGCTGAATGAGGCTGCCAGCTGCCACTATCGAAATTTGAGATATTTGAGATTCTCCAAGTGCCACTATCGGTTGACCAGTTGCAAGTTGCAAGATCAGCGATCACTCCAGAAGCATGGCAGCTCAATTCCTTGTAAGCTTGACACGTAATATCAAGCAACATCAAGTGATATCAAGCTATCGTTTAAGTCCTTGTTTCCTCTTGCAAACAGCTGCAGCTACAGTTACTCTTATCTTCGGAAAAGGAAACAAACAGGCATTCCATATCATCCAGCAAATTACAAATAATAGATCTGGAAAATCCATACTGTCGCCAGGAAAACAATCAAATTACACATGGTGGGTTTTATCTTTGTCAATTCACCAGAGGGTACAACTTTTGGTAATATGTCTAAACCGTCCGTTTGTTTCAGGATACCAATACCGATGCGCCTTTTTTTGGCATCACCCCCAGGGAATGAAGCTTCTCGAGCATTTGCTCGCTCAAAGCAGAGGACACCAACCGCACTGAACGAAGGCCTCGTTCCGAGTTACACGGAACGGGGACCCAAAAAAGTGTCTGAAAATGAAGATGTTCCCATTTAGATCCTTTTAATGTTAGTTTACGGCTATTTAATGGGGAACATATGAGTGATCGACCAGGAGATCTTGGGGTGTACTACATTTTCAGACAAGCCCACCCCCTAACATCTGAAAATATTCAAATATAGAACCTTTCTCTAACAATCAACAATCCTCCAGAGTAAGCTGCGGATACAGCAAACGTCCAGCTCCGGAAGCGACATTGAATCAATTGGGTGTCGCTGCTAGTCCCTTTCATGTCTATGTCCTCATGTCCTCTACTCATCATATCAAAATTTGCCTGGTCTAATTATGACTTATTTGGCTATTTTGGAAACACGCTGGCTGACCTTCCTCCTTCAGTTGTGCAATGTTCTTTCTATTGGCATCATCATGTATCATCTCATTACGCTGGCTGCTTTATAGGGGTTCCTGGTTCATGGGTTATAGCAGCCCCTATACAACTAGGTAGGTCAAGAACCTCTATAATATGGCACACCCCCAAAAGATCGAATAGTCCACATAATATATTATATATATAGTTAAACATCACTTTCAAAATTCTAGCAGGATTTTGTTATTCGACCTTTCTTGGAGGTTGCCATAATCGACAATCGACCAATAAAGATATTTTGGGCACTGCCCAACGTCTTAACATAGGTGCAGCTGAGTCGCGTTCAGATGCCGTGGGCGCAGGTGGCAAAGGCTCCTCCACCAGGGTCGGCTCAACGGCGGCGGCTGGGACAGCACCTCATGATCCAATTGGGGTGAAGGGCCAAGGGGAAATCCCCCTGGCAGTTGATGATTAGATGTATTTTTTGGGTGGGATTTTATAGGTAGATTTAGATTTAGATCATGGGCACATACATCACATAAGTCTGATACTTTTGCGATCTTTTGGGTGTGTCTGAAAATGGTTCGTATACACATGTATACACTGTACCCCAAAATGGTCATGTCAAAGGGGAAAATATGGTGCTAAACCATGGGATCTTGGGAGTCTTGGGGTACATGGAAGTACACACATCCAGAACAGGTGGGGCCTGCGCTGTGGCCATTCTCCACTACTGCGGGCCTTGGTCAGGGCGGGAGCAACTGTCTTAGAATCTGGATGAATCATGTTCTTCTCCCAGCGGTGGAATGATGTATTTGTCAGGAGCAGGTGTATGTTGGGGAGCTTTGAAATTTGAGGTGCTCTCTCTCTCTCTCTCTATACCATTTCTGTTCATCGCCATCATATCCGTTGCAAACTGCAAGCCACTCATCACCGCGCAACCCAAATCCATTCCCAATCCATTCCAAATCCCCTTCACATTCTCAGAATCAGTGACACATCAGAATGTCTTAAAATGATTAATGTTGCGCCCGGATTGAAAAAACCCTCGGCTGTTCAATTGGAGGGGTACCATTTTCTACTAGCAGATTCTCAATGATTCTCACCTGCGGGGGAACCTCACTAATTCATCTACCAAGGTACCCTCTGGTAATTATTGAAAATTGCAATCTATAGTGTATTTTCCCGTTAAAAATTGTGATTTCCCGATTAAAAATAATGATTTTTCCATTAAAAATTGTGATTTTCCATAGTTATGCAAACGTTTACCAGAGGGTAGATCTTACTCCGAACATCTCCGTGCTCAAACTGCACCAAGAAGCGCAGGACTTTGCTCGAAGGGTCCCTTGGCAAAGGGAGCCGCCGGCGTGCTGGGACCACCCCAATGGGACGGAGGACCACCTGGAGCCGATGGATTCGAGGTTTGAAAAGTCATACTGGTGCCCAAATATATATATATATATATTAATGGGATATCCATGATATCCCATTTTCAATATCAATATTCCATATATTATGATATATTACTATTAATCTAATATATACTAATGTACAGCAATGGGATATCCCATTATCAATATTAATACTCCATTATTAATCTGTAAAGACATCTCTTACTCTGGTGTTTTCAGATCGTGTTGCACTTGTTCGGTCTTTTTTGCGCACCCATCCAGGATGCTTTATGCCAAACTCCATACAACTGGCTATGCCTTCATGAATGTTGATGTTACAATGATGTCCAAATCTTGTCTGACCTGTTCCCACATGGGCATGGTTCAAAATTGGGTATACCCCCAACAACTGCTTCTTAATATTTGCTAATTTCATATATGACCGACACCATCCGACACCGGGGATCCGCTTGGCCTTGACTCCTGACCCAAATTCAAACCCTCCTACCTGCCTCCCCAGTGGTTCGGAGGAGCAGCACCAGGTGGTGTCCATGTGCCTGTGAAGCAATGAAAATCACCTGCTTTAAGATGTGCTTTGCTCAGGATTTGGCCGTCCAAATGACGACTTTCTCCTGATTCTGATGATTGTCAATAACGGTGGATCTTTAAATCAATGTCCACTGAATTCGTGATTTCCACTTAATTCGTGTTTTTTTTTCTAGCCACCATTAGAGGGGCCCCATATCTCAACTTATGTTGTTACAATCACCATAGCCACCATTTTCTACCCACTAAAATGACCCCAACTGGCCTGGTGCACCCGCCGGCAGGGCTGGAGTCCCAGACGGCGCGCCCGGGCGCCAGTCCATGGGTTCCCGAGGCGGTGGCACGCCCCACGGCCCGTAGCCTGCCGGAGATCCGCGGAAGCATCATGTGTTTTCCTACTTGTAGACTTGTATACCATTTATTTGAAGATAAAAACTGAACATAGGTTCGACCTCCAACCTATATAACCGATAGAAGGGCATATTCCATAGAAATATATCTGACATGTTGTGTAGATATAATATATATATATATATACATAAATATACAGACATATGTGATATATATATATATATATATATATATTTATCTATTTTACATTATATAACCGTGTTATTTCAGATGGTTAATTACATCTACGATACAACCAGATCCCCAGGCCTGGCGGCCGATACATGGGACGTTGAGGCGGGGGCCATCCCATATGGCCGCCATGGTTGGGCGGCGCATACCTCAGCTTTCTCCAGGTCCCAGGGCCATGGTTGGGGGGCAATCGAAATACTGCAGGAAATGGAAACATTGGCTTCGGGATTTGCAAGAGATAATCAATGAATGTAAATCAATTGAGAATTGGGAAAAAAAAACTAATGACGCAAATCTACAACAGATTTCCTGGGGGAAACCCACTGAAAGAATGCGGAAAAAAAGCATGAAAACACTCGGAACCACTCTATGAACATCTTTCAAAATCTCCTCCGTGACCAAAAAAAAATGCCGCCACAATGCCCAGCCCATTCCTGCGGCGGCCGCCAGCCCTCGGCCGGCCCACGCCAATCCGCAGGCGGCGGCGATTGGCGCCGGCGATCGCGGCTGCGGCTGCCACGTCTCCTGACATTCGATGGAAGGTGTGGGGCTTCAACATCCAGCAGCTCCAGCAGAAACTGCTGTGTTTGGATGGTTTGCTTAGATGGTTTAAGCAACAGAAATGGTGATCTAAGCAATCATAATTGTGTTGGCTCAACGGACATTCGCAGGACATCATGTTTTTGATATGTTTTGACTTTGTTCCCTTCAAGCGATCCTGGAACAAAAATCTTGGTGCCTTGACGGCTTGACATTTGAAACGCATGCACGCGCTCACATGTCAACCCCAACAAACAACATCAGAAGCGACCAAAGAAGATTTTGAACCATATTGAACCATCCTTCTTTCACAACGATGAATTCTTTATTGTTTTGCGAACAGAAATCACTGGGTTGTCACTCCCCATCATTGGGGATTTGTCCTGGACCTTGGAGATGACTGGCGAACTACCACTTGGGCGGTTGCTAGGAGCATCTAGGAACCCATCATTGCAAGATGGTCACCACAGTACAAAAATCTGCCGTCCTTCGGGACCTTGATTCTCCATCTTCATGTCTCCTTCTCCTGCAGCCGCCCGTTGCTGGTTCACTGCTTGCAGCACTTCAAGAAACCAAGACAGAATCTCTGCATCTCCCGAAGATGCAGGGTGTTAAAAAATCTGTCTACAGTATATAAATAGTGATTTCATAAATACGTCGTAATTGTCAATTGTCATCTCTTTTCTCCCAGTTTCCCTTCAACTAATCACGCAGAATGCAGATCGCCTGGAGGCAGACGCCGCTGGCACCAAGGTCAAAGGGGCTGAAGGGGGCGACTCCATCCTCGCGACCAGATAGATGAGCCATACATACTCTCAACACATGGACAATCATGATGTAATCTCATGTAATCTCAACATTACTACAATCCGAATCTATAATCATCCATGAGTCCTTTCAGCACATCTCACATGGATGTATTAGTTGTAGTTATAGTTGTAGCTGTTGGTTCAACGGGAGTTGAATCAACGATGGCAAACTCTGACACATCTTGCAAACATGGCGCCTTGAATAGCAAGGCTCACTTTGCGCGCATGGCGGTGCCCACTGCAAAACGGATTGTTTCTCGGAAGGCTTACCGAAAGTGATGGTTTGCATGAAAGGGGGATATCTCCCCAGACTTTGCAGGGTTGCAACCTCTGAATTTCTATTTCGATTCGAGGGTTACTTTGACAGTTCCCATTCGCGATAAGGCCATGAGGTGGTTGGCTAAATCACTGCTGGCTCATACTTCCACATTTTGGATCGCCTGGTTTTCTACTGCCATGACCCGAACCGTTGGAACTAGTCTGGAATGGATAGGATGCAACACCTACAAGACGTTCACTGTCGTTCACTTTTTTGCCCACAAACCTCATCATCTCAATGTTGTCCTTGAGACCAAAGCAGCAAGTATACGATGTAAATATATATATATATATGTCCGCATCACTCGATCATACTCCATCTATCAGAACATGTCAGAACATGTCAGAACCAGCAACAACACAAAGGGGTTGGAGGCACTGAGTCATTTTGCACCGACGATGCTTCAGAGGACAGTTCTTCTGTCCATGGTGACACCATCAAGCGTCTCATCTCCACCTGGTTGTGCTCCGAATAGGCCGCCGCAGTTGCCTTGGAAAACGACCCCGTCGGTGACCCAGTCGGTGACCCAGGACAAGTCCTATTTTTCAAAAAGGGAGAGAGAGAGAGAGAGAGACCACTCAGATGCTGCTGAATCTTGTACCATCATTGCCGTGTCATATCACGAATTATCATGACATCATTAATTTTCTCGTTTTCTACCATCCAATGCGATTGCAATATCTAGAAATATTCAATATTTCGATAACTGCGGAAACCATCCAGTTTGCAGCTGGCAAACTATCATCAGCCATCATCAGCAATGGCACCTTGAAGTCACCCTTCAATACCTCGATGTTCATCAGATCCAACCGCATCTTTTCTGACCTCAAAACGAGCCCCAGAAATCCTAGCTGGCTATGAGTTATCGTTGTCATTACATGTTGATTTCGTATGATTTTATAATTCATGTTCTGATATAGAGGTTCATGGTGTTGACAAAAAGAACAAAGAGCGATTGGGACCCCTGTTCAATGTTGGTATTCTTTTACTCGAATCGTCTCCAATCTATCTTTTTCGGGACCTTTTGAAGGTGAATCACGCCAACAGGGGCAGGAAACAAAAATGAAATCAACAACGGCAAACATTTCAGGCGATGAAGTCCCATGTGTATCTGTAGTGAGTATATCTATGGCGAAATCCTCCAGCAGATGGCAAAACTATCAGCTGGTCCAACACATGACCTAATCCTTCCTGCTCACATGACACCGATGCTGATGCTGGTATATTCTGGCTTCAAGCCTTGCCAAAGCCCACTGCTGCAACCACCATGGTACGGTAATCACACAAACTCTGCCTAGGACCACCCTCCACGTCCTAGCCTTCCACCTCCACCCCAGATTTTTTGCTCAGCTGAACTTTGAAAAGGGTGTGTGTTTGAAAATATATATGCCATCCGATTTTGTCACGTTGGACAAATGGATGACTTATTAATCTATATTAATCTTATTATGTAATACAATCACCCAACCTGAGGAGGCACGGAAACCATAAGTTGGAAATCATCAGTAGACTCCAAAGACTTTGAGAAATCATCTCAAGAAATCAAATTTCCGTGCAGCGCCCCTGGTGCGGCTTTCAAAAAAATAAACAGATTGAAATAGAAGAAGTGGAGACCGGAAGATACCTTGAACCCACAGAACAACTGGAGTAACCAGAAAGCCAGCCTTCTGATGTAATTTACTCAGGAGTGCAAGGGTAGTCTTTTGCTCGAACATAAAAATCAAAACTACCACCTGTGGATTTAGGGCAAAATCTTCTGGGTCCAAGGCATTTTGGATCCAACACCACCCTTGCGTGGTAGCCACAAAGGGAATGGTGAAGGGAAAGCCATGAAAAAAATCTAAGTAAGCTGGTTGAATTAGACACTAATCGTGTCGCACTCACCGACGTGTTGAACATTGATTTGATCAGCGTCAGATTCCTCAAAATTGGAGCCCGCGACTGTGCTTGGAAGATCGCTGGCTGCCACTTCATTCCGATTCAAATGCATGCAGCAATATGTGTGTAGCCAGAACAGGGCGGTGACGGGCACGATCAGCAAACCACCTTTGTCACCGGTATTGTTGTCCAGGATGTCTATTGGAATCCACACGAGTGAGACAAGCACCGGACACAAGCAGGCCAACAACAAGGATACAAATCCACGACAGCAGTTTCCTCGATGCTGCACAATAGCAGCCCCTAATCTGCAGGCAACCATCAGTATGAAGGTGCTGGCAAGGGTGGTCAAGGGAAGCCTTGCCCACGTGGCGAAATGCTTCAGGGCCGCATCCACATCTTGGTGCTCTTCCTGGAAAAAGAGGGGGATCTGCAGAATCAGCAATGGCACGGTTCCTGCAATCGCCACCTTGGTCAAAATGTTGGATGCAACAAAATTACAAACCCAACTCTGGCATTCCAGACTTTGAAGCTGATATTTGGTCGTTATAGATGCAGCCAATATAAGCATATATTATATATATATATTATCCGTATATTTATGGCAATTATAGATGGTTTATCCAATGTTAAACTGTTAATCCCCTATTGATATCCCATTAAACCCGTTCAATCCTGCTCTTGTCCTTCTTGGTCCTCTTTAAAAAAAGCTTTGCTGCTTGGAACAGCTACATGTATTGGATACTGCGCCGTCAGCAAGGCTTGGATGGAGCTGAACACCTTCTTGATCAGCCGATCTCTGACCAAACGATCAAACTCCTGCGGGCTTGGCCCGGCGAGACCGAACGTCCAACCACCACGATTCGCGCTGTTTGAACCGCCCAAATGATGTCAACCCGGCATGAATGTTGACCCCAGGCTGTTGAACTAGGGGGGAACCATGATAGTAGCAGATCGTCACTTTTTGGGGTAACCCCCCTAATTTGTGAGCCAGATGTACTAATCCAGGGTTGCCACAACAATCCACAACAATTAAAACCTGGGAAAAATTACCCCTCTCCTCACAGCTGGCAAACCAGTGGGTCATGGTCCGCAGCACCAAGTCCCGGTCACATGGCAGCGGCCTTCCAGTTTCAGGGTGCACGTGGTTGCAGGAGCAGCAGAAACACTCCGCCTCTTCTGCGCTGAAGACTTGCAGCTGCCGCGCCAAATCGTTGAGGTCCTGGCAAGGTTCCCTAGAGTCATCAGGTTTTTGGATGTCTCCATACTTTAAACCGTAACCGGGATTAGAGCATCCAACAATGTCGCTGGATGGCAGTGGAGGTTCAGCGAACAAAGTAAGCACACAGATTGACTTCCCACAAAAAAACGGGTTGTTTCTGGTTGCTTCTATATAATATACACCCTGAGGCTTGGTGGCTGAATCAGAAGCGTTCAATCTGAGGTCCTGGATCAAGCCGATGCCCGTGTAGATGAGGAACCTGAAAAATCAACGTTGAAAAAAAGCTTTTTGAAAACCCGTGGTGTCACTAGGGAAACAGCCATTTTTGCCCAGCAACAGAAGCGACAAGGATTATGTTTAAAGAAACACAGCCACAAGCACATACAACCACAACTACAACATACTACAACCACAACCCAGCAGCCGAAAACATGAAAGCCAAAAATCATAAGTCTTCAAGTGCAACTGGGAAGCGTGTAGCCTGGAATTGCCAGACAGCTCCTGACAACAATGAGAAGTGCCATGCAATCGCATTCATCCTTTACCAGGTTGATCATACTGGTGACCTGCAGTGGGCGATGTGTTTTAACCAAATCTACAGCTGCATTGCGCGCAGAGATGAAATCGCTGAATCATTGTTGTTTCAAGTTTTTTGTCAAATACTTTCTAAACTGAGAACACCGTTGTTTTCACATGGACGCTTCTGGGCATTTGCAACCTTCTCCATTCAACAAAATGCACTCTCAGGCCGTGCGATATACCGTCAGTCACAAGAGAGATGAATCTGGAAGGCAACTACTATACTGTAATTATACCATCGCGACGAAAACACCTGTCTCCTCACAAAAATGCTTGTGAATTTTCTTACAAGAGAATGGTGAGTTGTGGGGTTCCATCATCTATTGTTTGCACGCGCACATGTGCATGTCGGCTGCGTTGTTTCCAGAATTCCTGGCCTGAATCAGGATGATCATGACCAGGAATAGCCATGCTAGGGTAACAGGCATCACTTGCACCTGCTTCTCATGTTTGTGACGCAGAAATGTTGAGACCTCATAGGTACACCAAAGCCTGGAGAAGAAATTCCGTGACCACAGGATCGTCAAATGTTCAGAATGATCCAGAAATGTCGATAAACCGAAAATCCCCTGCTTCTTCTTTGCTTCATCGTGCTGAGCAATGCACAAAGTATCCAGGAAAGTCATCTTTGGCCCTGCGAAAATCCTTCGCATCCTCTGCCAAAAGCACAAGAAGATCCAGAAAGTGCCCAGTCCAGTGGAGGCTCGGCCCAAACGAGCCATGCCAACCACGTTCCCAAAGCCATCTGGGAAAAGGCTCTCGCCCCACATGGCATAGATGGCACCCATCAGAATGCTGACGACGATGGTTGCAATGGAAGCAGCGGTCTTAGAGTCGGGTGGCAGATTAATTGAAGCGTGGGTTGGTTCAAAACAGGATATGATAAAATCCAGTGGTTGATCATCATTTTCCCAAGGAAAATCTCAAGTTTCAGACAAACCCGAACATCATGGAACCCTCCAGCACCAGTATGATCAGTTCAGCAGGCAGTAGTCACAGCTGCAGTTTTACCAGCTGAACATCCGAACAATGAAGGGGTGTCTACCGGGTATGTGTCTCGTCGAAGGACCATGTTTTCGAAACAGGGAATAAGAGTGAGCAAGTCTATATAATGATGAAATATAAAACGATACAGCTAAAAAATAGGATATTCCGAAATTTCACACATTGTCATCATGTTCCCTCAACACATTGCCATAAATGGGTAATAATGGGGATATGCCATGATATGATATACTGTACTAGCCATTTTCAGACACAAAAACACCGGGTAATGAATGTAAATGATCTGTAGAACGCCGTAAATTGAGCCAAGTGGCAGTGTTGAAGGTGACCAGCAGCGCCACCACCTTCAAAAAGCGGCTGGTGCCCCAGTCGTGGCTGAGAAAGTGATCGAGTCCTTGGGAAAACAGGAAACCGAGGAAACCCTGATGCTCTTCGCCTTTTGACCGAAGCAAAAAGACAACGAGATATGAGTTTCCCGGCAAAGCAAACAGTGCGTCTGCATCTTGAACAACATATCTTCCGCAATCAGTATGCCTGATTCCCTTACTGAAAGGTTTTGTTCCATGTGGGGAGCATTTTTCTCAGCCCAATCATCGGCTGGTTAGAAAAAAAATTGGAAATCCTTGAATGGACGAAGGTCCGGATACATCCCCATGTTTGCAACAGTCATTTCTTGGCCCATCCATGCCCATCCCATCTTCATTGGGTGCATCCTTATCAGTGTTGGCTTTTAAATCCATATGGTTGCTTCTCCAGTCCCCCATCAACCAACCTTGAGGGGATGGAAGCATTGCCCCTCGCTGAATTTTGAGAAAAAGTCCGTGGACTCTTCGACTGAAGCTGTACTTTTTGGAGTCCAGGTTGAACATTCCCTGCACCGATGGTGGCGCAAGGGACTGGATACATGTTTCAAAGGTCAAGTTACGGCATTGAAACCACTACCACCGCAATGTGTGAAAGCTGCCTGAGTCAACTATATCGGAGATCCAACAATGTGACTGTGTTTTCCTGTTTCCTCGCGATGGTGATTGTGATATAAATTCCTTACCTATCGCATTGGGGTCTGATGATCCCACATCTAGTCAGTATTCCAGGCATATTGGGCATGTGCTCCCATATCTACAGTTGCTGGTTACTGCTTTGCCTTTGGGTACAATCGTGGTATTCTGCCCATCTGTCAACATTGAAATTGGTAAACTTCTCTCCACTGCCTCATTAGCTGGTGAGGGTCAAGGGAGGTAAGCTGAGGGTGTTCAAAGCCTACTCTGGATGTTTCAGTGCATGGGACCCAGGAAGTCCACTATGAACGGGGGCGGAAAAACAACCATGAACCCCATGCATTAGACTCATTGGACCCCCTTTAAGTGCAGGTCACAACAAGACTAGTGACACTAGTGTTCGAAGTTCACAGCTGTGTATGTTTGAACTCCCCACATTTCTGTTGGGGTGCTATCCCGAGTTTTGGTGGGTTCGTCTCTGCCTGGTTTGATGCTTCGTCGAAGGCCAGCGTGAGCAATGATCACATTCTGCTGGCCCTTTCTACTGTTTGAGTGAGAGGGCTTCCAATATTGGATTATGATACTACGTGATACTCCTCATTGAAACAGTCTAGTGATAGTGGAATTCATTCGAATCGTATATACATTGTTACATGGCAACCATCAACCCACTGTCATTTCTGGGCTACATTCCGCATCTTGCAGCTGGGGACCATCCAACGGGTTAGGATTGAAAAAAAAGTCAGGAACCAACAATCCCTTCCCCTTACTATTAAATACACCCCCAATAAAACCCTGCTTTCTGTTGGATCTCTTCAGTTTGGGTATACATATATATATATATAATCATATTATTTCATATGATATTAATATATGATGTACACATGTACACATACATATGTATAGATTTAGATACATACACATATTCTATATATATATATGTGTAACATTATATGATATAACTAGTTTGTTTTCCCCCTGAGTCCCGCCTTCTCAGGCGGCACGAAATGTCGTCCGAAGCCGCCGAGCAAAACGTCTAGAGGAACCCCCCGAAGGAGTTCTTCGTCCATGGGTGTAGACAACTGGGTACCTGACAGCAGGCCCAAAAATATAAAGTATTATATATATATATATATGAATAAATATAGAAAAATGCACCATGATATGATGACAAATACATTGTATTATATATTCATTATTATATAGTATATGAATGTATATGATACAAAGGTATGCATAGGGCAAGATGCAAATCGAGATGGCAAAAAATGGGATGAAACAAAGTTGCAAGACCAGTAGGATTGATGATTCAAAACACCACTGGATATGTTGACACATGTTGACACTATAACATACTACAGCCATCTATAACCCCATTGAGAGAATTTTGGCGCTTACAACAGGATCAACAGGTGAAGTCCCAGGTGTGCGAATTCCACTTTGCCCCTCATCCAACATGCTAAACTGCGTCAAAACGTATTTTTTTCCAACAAATAACGGGCATTTCAAGAGATAACCTGTTTTTTGGTTTTTTTTTGTTAATTAGTCGCTTTCCCAATAGAAATCATGCAGTTCACCTTGGGAATGCAGCTTGCATGCTGCCAAGAATTTGCTTCACCGAACCAATGTTTTCCATTGGGCCATTGGGTTTCATGGACACGTAAGGCGGCTGGCTACCTGGTCATCAAACTCAAAACCTGGTTCGCTTGGCTCCACCGTCCATTCTTGAAGTAAGATTCTAAGAGTGGTAAACCAATCGGGCACCTAAAAATACATGAACATGTTCGCAGTGGATTACCAATATCTGGTGGATTGACCCATGAGAAAATAGCATCTGGACATGGGATGCGGTCCCTTAAATCCAAGGGTTAATCATAATTTTCTCTATTGAAATTGGCCATTTGGCGGATACCGGGATGCCCTGCATTTATTTTCAGATTTTAGACACCTGTGCCATGCTCATAACATTCTATGTGAGGCAGGGTCATCCTAGCAATATTGGGGTTCCAATGGGGGAGATGACCATCCCCAATATAGGATATCATCCAACTTGGTACATCTGAACAGCAAATTCAAGGGGATTTTTGTTCGGTTCCTCCCAGCCTGAAGTTTCGCGGCGGTACAGACCCAGCGACGACCCGGGATGTTTCTCCATGGCAAGAGTGTGGCTCATTGCTGACAAAAAATGGGAACCACTAACAGCAACTGAGGAAACTCCCAAAGTTGGGCCTGAAGTCTATGACGTCAACTTAAACAGAAAACCGTTGGTTAGGCTGTCCAAAAAGCTTGACCTGGCGTCATCTCCAAACTATTGCTGGATGTACCAGCACCTCCGGCACATCTTAACTACTCTTTCTGGCATATCTAAAATATTGGTGAAGAGGTAAGATAGGTAAGTACAAAGAAGATTGTAAATCTACAGGCACAACATGGCAAAACCCATCTGGGTATGGGTCAAGACCCTGATGCCCTGGTGTTCACAGCAAAAGATCTCATGGATGTTCATCCCCTCCAAATTTGGTACTATCGTGTTTTTGTAGGTATTGACCCGTCCCCACTTTCAAGATACTTGCAATCCTATTATCCTTTATTTAGGGGTGAAATTCCGATTCTTGAGCCTTAAATCCAGTTTTCATGATCAAATCTGGATCTTGGATGGTTGTATCATTTCAATTCATGGAAAAAAAAACATCAAAAAAAAAACTATGCTTAGGGAGAATGCTGTCTGTTCACCAGGACCTCTACCCATCACTTGGCCCTTGGCAAGACCGCAGGCTTCACCGAGGGTGGCGCCGCTACCTGAAGCAGGCAGCATCTCTCGATGTCTCTCGACACAGTGTCTAGATCTGTATGAGAAACTAATCTCCGTATCTGTTTATCTATTGTAGATACATAAATGATTATAAATGTATGTATTCTGTACAACCATGAATAAGTTGATCTTGTATGTAGATGCATTGTACATATCCAGAATTTGTAGTGCCACAATTTTCGACTCTTTATTCCATACCCTTCCACTTGCTTGGAATGCAAGGGATTCCGACCCCATGCCGCCCCTTCCTTTTCTGCGAAGACAGCAGCAAGGATCCAAAGAATTTCAAACGATTTCAATCGATTTCCAGTCTTGACACCCCTGTCTTGACTGGGATGGCCCTTTAGTTTGGAACCAAAGACAGGAGTCATCTTCTCTAGCCACTTGTCAACCACGATCCCCAGAGGGATCATCCATGTAGTGCCGGCTCCAGAAAAATCGGGCTGGTGGTTTTAATTGATTCCAAAACCACTGACCAATTTCATCACCGCCTTCCATATATTGCAAACTGCGAAAAAAATCAGAGATGAAAGTGAACAATCCCGAGAAGCAAAACATATGATATGTGTATACATATATTATGTTATATTGTATGTGTATATATATATATATTATATTATATTATTACCCATCATCTTTCAAAAAAGCCCTTAAAACCACAAGCTAAAA
This sequence comes from Symbiodinium sp. clade C Y103, assembly GCA_003297045.1. Taxonomy (NCBI): domain Eukaryota; class Dinophyceae; order Suessiales; family Symbiodiniaceae; genus Cladocopium; species Cladocopium sp. clade C. Next base: position 138,746 of record BGPT01000289.1, read on the forward strand.
GTCCTTTTGTGGAGCAACTGAACATAGTAGCCTTAGCCGTCAGAGACTCTCACTGTTTGAGAGCTGTGAAGCTGGTGAAGGCAGCAAGATTGCCGAAGATGGCCAGCAGAAACATCATGCTACGCCTGGAGAAATGCCGCTGAGGGTAGAAATCCGAAGGGCTGACGCGCAGAAATGGGACGTACCCTCAATTCATGGCACGGCTCATGGGGGCAATGATGATAAGCCACTTGAGTTTAGGCTACCCTATGTTTGCACAAACCCAGAAACAGTGGAGAAATAACTGTCCAAAATGTAGCGGTTGATAGTTCAGGAGTTGGGATGTTGTACCATCACAACCATCCATTTGAGTTGGGAATCCCGACAAAACATGACAAAACCATTTTGAAACCTCTGAAGCCACATGAAGCCACCAAGTCTTTCATCAGCTGAAAGCTGGTGTGATCTGATGGATTCAAATGGATTCTGACCACAAGTTGGTGACACGTGAGGCTTCAGGACCAAGCGACCCTTCTGGCAAGACTTCCCATCCAATCAGCAAGGAGAAGAGAATGCCGACAGCCTTGCCACCATGGACCCAATTCCCCCCATCTGCAACCCTGGCAGAACAAGGCATCGATGAAAAAAGACGGCATGAAAACAGTCACATCCCGGCACATGTCAAAAGGTCTGTGTCCATTTACATGTTTCTCATTAATGGGATATGGGAAGGCCTTAAAATGCATGACCCCAAAATCATCCAAAATTGGTCATCACATTCATTAGCCAAACCAATGGGCTTGGGCTACCCAATTTCATTGATACTCCAATATCTCAAATGGTTTTAATATGTGTTCACTAGGAAAACACATGAAAACACCATGAAACACCCAGATGTTTCACCCTTTTGTGGAGTAAACCTCCATCTTGGTTGGTTAAATTCCAACATGTCATCTGGTGCACCCAGCCCATCACTGTCCCGTGGGCGCCATATTGAAATTGCCGGCGAAGGAAGCGTGGGTTGCCGACAGCCGATGAACTAAGGCATACCTCGAGTCTCCCACAGCCCTGGTGTTTGTGTGTGGGGACTGAGGGTAAAACACTTGGTGAAAAAAAATGGCATCAAACATTCGCTTCAAAAAAAGTGCAACAAATGTCAAGAGAAAATGGGCCAGAAATATGTGGACCTCATGAGTGTGGTTCAAAGAAACGGACTTGTGGAAAATGGGCAGGACCTTGGGCGAAATCGAACGGTTTTTAAAGGACCACCTTTTTCGTCCCAAAAAATCAACCCAGTTCATCCACAACTCTGTGAGGTCTCTGACCTCCGGGTCAAACCACAAAATCATCGCCATCAAACTCCAAGATGCTGCAAGGCATTGTACGCGAACGCGAGAATGCCAGAGAAAAACACTGGCTGCAATGCCCCAGGGTTTCTCTTCAAGACTTCCTGCAAGACAAAGAGACAGCAAGATCGGCAGGAAGAATAACACAACATACATGATAATGCCATGGAAAAGCACTGCCTGTTGCTGGTTTGGCAAGAAAAGTTCATCCATGTTCCCAAGTTGAGCGATCACCAAGCGTCCTGCAGAATTTGCCAGTCCGTCAAATGCGGAAATCGCTCTGCCCAAGGGCTCACAGGGTGCGTGGTCCTAGTCGCAGGTAGCAGCAAGGTGAAGCCTGCGGGCAATGCCTGGCTGGGCTGAAAACGTGCAAAAACCGAGAAATAGTACATATCTACATATTATGCATAAGAATAAATGAATATCTATGAACTATGAATTTATGGTTGCTTAATTTTGGAAGTTTGGAGGGTTCTTAATTTGGGGACGACTTTGGGAGATAGTTATGGGTGCGGGAAGGTTTCCCAGCGCTCAAGGAAGTCAAATTCTGCATGTCTTACTTCTGGCATCTCGAGAACAACATGCCATAGCCAGTCAGACATGGGATCGTCTGAAAATAGGTTACCAAAAAAGCCCATGCTTGATGAATCTTGATGATCATTTTCCCAATTGCATTGGCATCTGAGGTATTAAGAGGACAAACCCACATCAATGGGCACCTTCTTCAGAGTCCCTGTTCCTCTCTCCTTCCAACACTTGAGCTGTGTTGCCATGTAGCCAGTGCTATCCACAGGGTTCAACTCTAGATCGCCCAGAACACCAGCTAGCACCATATTCCTTTGCTCGCAGGCCAGAACAAGGCTCACACTTTCGCTCTCTCTTGTTCAATTTTTGGCGGTGGTAAGCTGTAACTTGTGAATACAAAACTGCATATAATTACAAAACTGCATATAATATAATACGGAAAGAAGCAGACCGGAGAAAAAGGATTGCAGTATATCATGTCCGAAGAAGTATTTCAATTAGAAGAGAACACATTTACAGTAAAGTAAACAACAATGCCGAAAATGATTCTATGCAAATGCAGTCTTCAGCGCGCCGAAGAAGAGGCTGCCAATTGCAGCACAAAGGCCTCTGGCGCGCAAGTGGCGGTTCTATACTCTCTGAGTCGGGGGATTCATCATCCAACACCCAGAAATCCACAATTGTCTGAAAGACGTGCTGATGTCGGCGCTCCCATGTGAATGTTTGCTGCACTGCACATCCTCTCTTGTGAATCTCCCTAGAACTGATGCAAGAAAAGAAGTGCTTGTCATATCATGTCATCAGTTCATGTCAATTCAATCCTGAGACTCCGAGCCTAAAGAGAATACCGCCGTTTCAGCGTCGTCTGCAGCGTTTGGCGTCTTGCAATAGCTGGCTACGGCTGTGCAGATCACCCCCAGCAGCAGCAAGATCCACCTGGTTGACGCCGGAAACCAGGACAGGTCTTTGGAAGCAACCATTGCTTCTGTCCGTAATCCCCCTCTTCTAGAGATATCCACATTCATCCACATTTGGAAAAAACCTGATCTGACATTAAAACTTTGAAATAATTCTCTAAACAACATTTTCTCTTGACGCTTCCTTATCTTCCCCGGCCCATACGACATTTCAGAGAACTTCATAGAAACGTCTGTCAAAATCCGAGAGGCTGCGCAGGTGCGATGCGTTGGGAATGGCCGCCGTGCGCCGCCGTCTCAAAAAGCGCCTTGGTCGCTGCAAAGAAGCTCCTCTGATTTGCATTCAACAGCTCTCTTGGGTTTGTGTGAAAATGGTGTATGCCCCCAAGATGAGGGTTTCTTCAATCGGAAAAATGATGATCAACCATCGAATTTAGAGAATTCCCAAAGGGACCCTATCCCCAAAAAACTCCCAATCCGAGGCACGGTGGCTAATGGCAAACAGGAACGCAGGATGAGATTCACCGACATGGGCAGCAAGGAAAGGCTGAAGTTGTTGAGACCAATGTTCCCTGCAAAAGCCAGACTAAAGCAGACCAGCGTCCCTCTCTCCTCCCAAGTCGTCCTGATAAAATCCGGGCTGGTATCGGGCAGGGGCAAATTATGACACAACAGTTTCTCTAAATGTCAAAGTTGGTCGGTTGCGGGCTATATAATATACACTGCCAGGTTTCTTTAGAAATTCAAAGCGATGTGACAAAGGCCAAACAACTTGGTGCAAATTGGACGATGAGGCTCAGTTTCTTCACTGCATAATCTCCACCAGCAATGTGGCCAAACAGCAAGAAGATAGCGAAAGCCAGGAAAGCGACAAACTGCTGGATCGAAGTCAAAAGAAATGCCATGGGCATGCCCGTGAGCTCTTCGTCCACTTTGAACTGCGACAAGACATATTTCATGTAAAAGTTCATGCCTCCAGCGGCCGAAAGCACTGAACTGCAGCTGCAAGATGGTGCAAGTGGTCGCAGTAAGTGATTTCGTCTCTGCGGCATAGGTAGTACTCTGAAATTGGTGGTTTCTTCTGGGAAGTTCTTCATGAATGCTAACACCTGGAGTTGGGGACCTAGGCCAACTAGCCACAAGATTCTGCCCATCTTCCCAACCCCCATCATCCCATCAATCCCATCAGATCATCACACCCCGCTGTGAATCATATTTCTATATATCATCATAAATCCACGGGCCGCCAGAGGCATGCCGGGAGACCACGGTCACTTCTTCGATTGTGTTTTCTCTTTTAGTGTCATCACTCTCCAAAGCGAGAGACAAGTGGTCACCAACCCTGCTGTGCATCACGGGGCCAATCTCCTCTTGGAATTTTTACTCTTTTGTTTAATTGTCTCTTATGTTGGTGGTGTAGGTTCCACCTTGCTTATTCCTACTGGGTCCCGTGTACAAGGTGCTTGTTAGTAGCATATCCCGAAGCTCAATGTCTCCTTTGTTGTCATTGTTTTGTGTTGCTTTACTTTTCTCCAAAAGTTGAGGGACTGCTCTGCTCACGTGTAGTTCGACATGAACCGCATAACGCAGTTGAAAAAACATCATATGTTATCATACATCAGCATATATCATATATCGTCACATATCATCATATATCATCATAAATCACCATATATCATCACATATCATGATATATCATGATATTTCACCATATATCATCACATATCATGATATATCATCATATATCATATATCATCATATATCATAGATCATCATAGATCATTTCAGATATCCCCATCGGCCCACCATCCCATGCCTGTGTGCGCAAAGAAGTACACCCCTAAAAGTAAGGAAGTTCCCGGACACGCGGCGTAGACGGCATAGACACTCAGTCCGAAGGGGATCGCCAGAGCCACCAAACGAGATGCTGTGTCCACAACGCCGTGCGGGACAACGGCGCCAACTTTGGGCGCCCAACCGCCAAGAAAGAAATGGAAAATGAAGACCTTATGCTTGGAATGCTTGGAAGGGAACATTGGTCATTCAACAAGTGCAGTGCCCAGCTCTAAGCAGTCATCATCATTTAAAAAAAGGAGATGTAACCCATCGTCATTGGAAATATGTCCAACTTGGTTATATACTCATGGATGATTGCACTTTTTATACAACTATATAATATGTATGTATGTAGATGTTATATAGATATATATATATATATGACCAAATACATATATGCCAGGTAGATGCATGTTTGGATAGTTCTTGTTGTTGAAAATAACGGTATTTGCAGGGACAGGGGTAAGTTGCTCATTCTTTTTTGAGTGGGTCTGTCCAAAAATATGGTACCCCAAAACCTCATGGTTGAGAAAATCCGTTTGCCCATGAACATGGCAATGTTGGGTGGTATCCGACATTTCTGGACAGACCAGAATATCATATTGGTGAAAGATATCCCATAAAATCTCCCATCAAACGCTTGATTTTCTCTCCTTCTCTTGTTGGTTATAGATCCCAATTGATTCCCATTATCTGTCTCCTGTATTTTTCTCTATTTCTGCTATATGTCTATCTATATATATATATATATTTACATAATCTTACATATACAATCATATATATATATATGTATATCCCGCATTTTCTCATGTGAAACCAGGGACAGTTCTGGTCCAACACTGTCAAGACCAAGGCGCAATCGCCAGGCAGCGCAGTCTTTGGCGCCACAGCAAGGACGTTTTCGGATGGGCCATGGCGGCCATGCTGTCGGGAACCCATCCGTCTTTTTTGCAACGCTCGAAGGGGAGAGATCTGTGTCACCTGTTATTTGGAGATGATTGGGTATATCATCAATGTATATCATGCAGCATATCATTCGGTACAGCATGGTATATCATGGTATATCTGGGCGAAGATACAGGCTGTATGGGGTATGCAGCATCTGCAGAAGTCTCTAATCCAATACTGGCTATTGAATGATATTGAGTTATATGGCTATCCATCTGGCTATTGTATCGTGGCTTCAATTGCGGTGTGGCACTTGAAGTGTTCCGTGTCAAGATCGTTCAAGGTTGCTGCGACGACGGCTCAGCTGCGGTAAGTCGAGATCTCCACCGAATTAGCGCTTTCAAATAGGGTGCCCGGTACCCAAAATCTGATACACCCGGACAATTATATAGATTATATATGATTATATAGTAATTGTCCAATCCTTCTGAACATTTCAGACCCTTGCCCCAGGCACAACCTTTTTCGATTGTTTTCCCTGTTTGTCTTTTTTGCTTTATTTGTATTTTTTTTTTTGCAGAGCAACAGCTGGGTTTGTCCGAAATTGAGGATAACATGGCAATTTAATGTCATTTCATGGGGAATATGCTTTTCTTGACTGGTGGATTTTAGGCCTACATACCCCATTTCCAAACAAACCCAAGTTAGAGATGACTATTGATGATACCTCAGAATCCATGGTGTTATTAGCTCCCACTTCTAATCCCTTCCCCGTCTTTTTCACTTTCAGCCCATTGCTCTCAGCCGGGCCTTGAGATTCAAAATCCGGTCGTAGCCGACGCTCAGCACCTCGCCCCCTGAGAGCGCCAGCCGCACGGCCCGGCGGAATTCCGCCGGGTCGTCCGACAGCCTCAAAGTCCAGCTTGGATCATGGTGGATCGTGGTGGATCCAGTTTTTTCCTGATTTGCCACGGAATGCAACTTTTTTCCAGAAAAAAAACAGTTCAGTTGAGTAGGTCCTTTTGCAGAATCTCGAAATTATGGATTCCAATCCCATACAAATTGACCATGCATATCATGCAGGCCAAGAAGCAAAGAGGATGCCTCGTTGTTCAGGGGCTCTGCAACTGGCTGCGGAACTTTCACCTCAGGTGTTGCAGCCCTGTCGCAGTACGCTTCCAGGACCCATGAAACCGTCTAAATCCTTCCAAGATCACCTTCAGATGTAACTAAGGTATCAAAATATATCAAAATGATTCAAAATGCCGTTTACAAATGAAACAGGGTGATGGCCTGATTGTGAAGCATGTGAAGCTGAGCTGTTGCGGATTGTTACGTTGTGCTCAACAAATCGCCATTCAAGGTCCGGCGGTATGGGACTTTCACCCTCGTAACCTGTGGCTCACAGCCAAAAAATGGCTGGAAGTTCATGTTTCGGGAGGGGCTGAACCTCCGTCTTCCCAAGGGACGCACCATCTGGGCAAGTGCCGTGAGCATCGAAGCCAGGTTCACCTTGGCACCACATTCTTCACCTCAGCTCTGGCGATGGTCGAGGGCTTCTGTCTAAAGTCGGTCACGTCAAAAGGTCTTTAACGTTTTCAAATGTCACTAGATCAAATATCAACAAAAAATATCGAAAAAGAGAAATGTTCGAATAGAAGTCGAAATCGCAGCACTTGATTTTGTTTTTCACAACTCCGCCGCCAACCACACCAACCTCAACAACTCCCAGCCTGTACCTAGCGCTACAGCTCCCGTCTGCGCATCGATGCTGGGATGGAAAATACCTGACACGATACGCAACCCTGCTAAAGACCAGCTTCAGGGTACAACATACTATTACATGTACTATATCATATGTATATATGTCATATGTATATATGTCATATATATATATATATCATAATATATTGCAGGTATGTATGTAATATATATATATACATATATGGTACGTACATCACGTATATATATTATATATATATATATATGTAATATATATATATATATATATGCATACCAAATATGTGTATTACACATTGTATTGGGTAGTATATATATATGTGTATATATATATATATGTATATGTATGTAATATGTAAATTTATGGAGATAATTGTCTGAACCCAACTTTGAGCACCCATCTTCGGGGTCCCAAATCGTTCACCACAAGCATGCGCACGCTTGGTGGATCGAATGCTGACGCTACCGGGCAGAGGATAATCTGAAAAGATCTTGACCTCAGCACGGCACGGGGCCGGATGGGGTTGAAGGTCATCCCACCATTGCTGGCGAGTCTGTGTAGCATGACATAGCATGACGTATGACTACATCACTATATCAGACTATATCCTTTGCTAAATGGCTGTGTGAGGCTGTGCGTCACTTTATTCAGTACCTGAGTTTTGCTATGTTTTGACCATGTTTTGAGTTTTGACCATGTGGCGCAAGTGGCGCACTGTCTCCCAATGGTTCGTTCTTTCTCTGGGTCTTAGCTCCGAGGAAACCAGGCTGTCAAGAGGTGATCTCACAATTTTCCGGCTGCACGCATCGTCATCTAAAAACAACAAACATGTTTCTTGGCCAGAAATATCCAGAAATGAAATGGGGTTCTGAAAATGAGGCACACCGTGCCTTTTTAATGGGAAAACAAGTATAAATCATTGGATTTTGGGGTAATTTTTGGGGTAATCTATTTTCAGACAAACCTAAATGTAGAAGCATTGGGAATTAAACCATCCAACAAAAGTTTGGACTGATAGTAGAAAACTCGAGATATTTTTTGTCACGACACGCACGCCTTGAATCCCAAAGAAACACAAAGAGCAGGTAAAAACTCCATGACTCAATGCCGGGGCATCTACACTGTGTATATTGCATTCATTGGCAAATGGGAAATTAGCGTTTTCATGGAAAAAAATGGACATAATCTGCAAGTTGTGTTTCTTTTTGTTTGCCAACTGCTGATTGTTATCATTGTAAATGATATACAAAAAAGAATGTGAATCTGCACTGCATTCCCATCGGTTTCTTTCGACATATGGACGCAAGCTTTTTTTGCAACACCTCAACACTGAGTGCGCTGAGTCCGGTTGCACATCACATTTGGATGTCGGTCACCCACTGGTGAGACTTAGAACTCATCTCCTTGGATTTGATGCAAGGCCACAAACAAATAGAATGTCTGGTCTATTGGAGTCTACATGGATAGATTAGGATATATTTGCATATCTGTAGTTTCAAGATGGAAAACGTAAATGACACGAAGCATATTGTCAGGCGTATCATATCATAGAATAATATACAAACATAATTATACATATCATATTGTCAATACTAAAATGAAACAATGGACAATGGTTTAAAGAAAAAAACTAGGCAAACCAAGTGACCATATCCTTCTTCCTCGCCTTCGCCCTGAGCAACAGAGCAATGAACTTGGCAAAACGGAAATCGTTTAATCTGACCACACAGCACCGGTTGATACCACCATGCAACATCACTCAAGTTGCTTCCTACAAATTAGCACAAACAAATCAAATCCGCGCTGCCTCAGCAGTTTCGATGCCAACCTCCTCGTAATCTTTCCTTGGTCCAAGGAATGATGGAACAGAATGCAAACATATGCGGGCGGACTGATTTGGAAACACAAATTCTTCAGGGAATGCAAGTGCAAGAGCATGCAAGAGCTATGTTTTAAGACTTGATGGAATGGACATAATAACATGACATCAATGTATGATTCATGGACTATTTATATATAGTTGTTGAAACATCTCGTAGCTTTCGGAGACCACACCATCACTATCCAAGCATCTCCAGCGCGGCCAAGTCCTCCCGGGCTTCGGAGAACTCGCCCTCTTCCATGCCCTCGCCCACATAGTGATGGACGAAGGCACGCTTGGAATACCTCCGCGGTATAGAGATTTGATATCTGGTGATGAACCTCAGGGAATACCTCCGAATATGATCTGATCAATTCTGATAGCTGACACCACACCTCACCTCCCATATGTAAACCCTCTGGTATCTACATAGCTGTGGAAAGCCATCATTTTTGATAGGTCAATCATCTACAAACGGGCCATCTTGCATGGCTATATTAGATTACCAGAGGGTAGATACGCTGTCTTCTCTACATGCTTTCACTGGAAAACATCTTTAAAATGAAATTTGATAGCTTAAACCAAACTGGACCTCTGGAATACCTAACAGGCTTCAACCCATCGAAACAAAATGTCGAAATCTATTGGCAAACATCTTGGGATGGCACAGATAGAACGTGTCAATCGTATCAAACAAGATTGGTCCCTGGCTGCAAATATCTTGTGCTGCAAAGGATTTTTGTTGCTGCGTACTTGTGTGTTCACACCAGCATGCAGCAGCATCTGGAGACCTTGCCCTGAATGGTTATCAATTCTTTGTGACCTGCAACAGATACAGCACAATTCTCCACCTAAAACATCTTACAACGGAGATTGTCAACTACCTGGTTCAATCTCGGCAGCTAGACTTGATTGCAGAATAGGTCGAAGTTCCAGCACATGCCAAAGGCAAATCCCATAGGATGGCCCATGATGCTCATACGAGCTATCGTCCCTGAAACCCTTGCTGAACTTGCCCAAATCATGTTTAGTTTAATTCATTTTACAATACTTTGCAATAATATGTTACATATGTCCCCACATTTGACCAACCAACAAATGCGGGGACATATCTCCCGAAATACCTCATCCCCATGGGATGATTCCATAGCCATAGCAGCTTCCAACAGCCCAGCCGTTTCTTCCGAGATGCATGAGGTCAAACTTGTGGTCGATGCGAGAGAACACTTCTGCAATCGCCTTGGGTTTTTCTTCAAGGATAAGGGGATGGAGTCGGATGGAGAGCTTCTAAATCTATCAGATGTAATTCGAGTTTTACAGTAGTTGTGCAACGTGGGCATACCATTTCGCTCACAGATATCTGGACTGCGTTCCATCCAAAATCGCCATATGAGATTCACTGTGAGACACTCACAAATTGACCTCAGCTTCTTCGTCAAATTCAGAGAAACGTTTGGCCTACAAGCAAATAAACAGTGTTGATGAAAATAGTCTCGAGAGCTCGCGGAAGTCCAGTCCATTCTGATTGAGGTCCATTCATGACAAACATATGGCAGAGGGAGTCAACTCATGTCAAATCCCCAGCTGAGTGGCAGTAGAGTTCGAAATCATGCAGCAGGCGCGCATGACCTTGGCCAAATCACCTCCAGGCACCACCTTGGATTTGCTTCAAAACATGGCCCCGAAAAAATCGGCAATGGCCCATGGATGTTTCCCGAATCTTGGATGTTTCAAGGCAAATATGGGAAGAAAAAAAATATGTTCAAACTGAGCCGCAGTAGGGGGCTGATAGTTGATGCCACACTTGAAGCCAGTGGGGCACCAATCCACAAACTGAATGGTACGTTTGGTCTTGATGGTTGCAACAGCCGCGTTCACATCCTTTGGCACCACATCTCCTAAGCCGCAGAACCAGCGATGGGGAGAGTTTTGATGCAGAGCATTTGTTCAGCGGACAAAGCATCACAAACAAAATACTGTCGAAAGGTATGGCGGAGGGAACATATTCGAGATCTCTCACCAAGTCTCCACGATACATCATGCAGCAGGCCATGTATTTACCGTGGCGAGGATCACACTTCACCATCATTGAAGCTGGTTCAAAGACAGACATGGTGATTTCTGCCACCGAGAGCTGCTCATGATACGCCTTCTCTGCTGAGATGACTGGCGCATAGGAAGTCAGCATGAAGTGAATGCGTGGATACGGGACCAAATTTGTCTGGAACCTTGCGGCGAGTGTGTGTTGTTGAAGAACGACAGGGGCCGTAAAAAAATGCAGTCAGAACGAACGCATTGCCAAAACCGTTTCAGTTTCAAGGAAAACAACAAACGATCAAAACATAAAACAATCCAAGAAACTCGGTGATGTCCACATTCAGTGCACCGTCGAAACCTGTCTGTTTGATTTGGTTAGTCATGAATTGTCAACCAGTTCTTGTTTCCGTTTTCCTTCCCAAAAGATGAAAACTGGAAAATTGCACAATGTTTTCCAAGTTGCGAAGGGATGCAGTCAAACTTGAAATGATCTGGGCGATCAACCTGTTCAAATTGGTGTAGGTTGGGCGTTCAATGTCCAAGTTCCTTCGGCAAATGTCGTAGAGTGCTTCGTTGTCATACATGATTGTGACGTCTGTGTGTTCGAGCAATGAATGCACACACAACACCTTTGCTGCAAAGCCACAAATGGAAGAAACTGTTTTTATGTAATCAGAATCAAACATCCTGACATGATCAATTGTTTAAAAAACAAAAATAGGAAAACAAAACATAAACAACGAACAAAACAAATACAAACAATCAATGAGTCACGGTGTTGTAGGGTTCGACAACTGCCGTTGCCACCTGTGGGCAACACCACACAGTGAAGGAAATTTTGCTCTTCTTTCCATAGTCCACCTGATAGTTGTTTGGATTAGAATGGTCACAAAAAAAACGTCGGGGCTCCCCAAATAATGGATTTACCAGTGGGAAATAAAGGGAATATGGAAAATCAGATCAAATCACCTTCAGCAAATCTAAGCCACCGATAAACGTTCCAACATCAAACAACCCAAACCGGATCCAGTGCCACCCCCGCACGCGTTGTAGACGCAGAACCCTTGCAATCCTCGGAACGTCCAAAGCATCAACACGGCAACATGTTGTCAAAACAAAAAACAACTAAAATATACTAAAACACTATATGTTGTAATATTTGTAATCGTGATTGAAAACGAAAAAATCTGAAAGGTCTAAAACCAGCCATGGTGTCCCGTACAGTTGTCTGCCAATTTTCGAATACGGTCCAAGACCAAGTCGACAATCTCTTTGCCGATGGTATAATGCCCGCGAGCAAAGTTGTTTGCTGCATCTTCTTTTCCGCTGATTAACTGTTCGGGATGAAAGAGTTGACGGTAAGTGCCAGTGCGCACCTCGTCTACAACTGTAGGTTCCTGGCCGGAATGATCTTTTGGAAGCACCATTGTGGGGAACGCTCATTCGATCGTTCTAGGTTCTTTTCTGCGAGTGATCTCCCCATGGCATAGATTCTTGGTATTTATTTTATCTCACATGCACTCTCACATTCTATACCAGTAGTGCCGCACAAGGCGGTGGCGGAAATTTCAAGAATAGGAAACCTATAGGAGAGGTTCGTTGCTGTGACTGATGGATGGCCGAGCGAACCCACTGATGGACCGACAAGTCGTTGGAGGCAGCGCAGTGTTGTTGTGGTTGTAGTTGTAGTTGTAGTTGTAGTTGTTGTAGTTGTAGTTGTAGATGTAGATGTAGTTGTGGTTGTAGTTGTAGTTGTAGATGTAGATGTAGTTGTAGTTGTAGTGCAGCGCAGTGTAGTGCTGTTGTAGTGGTTATCGTGGTTGTAGTTGTTGTAGCTGTTGTAGTTGTAGCTGTTGTAGCTGCTGTAGCTGTTGTAGCTGTTGTAGCTGTTGTAGTTGTAGTGGTTGTTGTGGCTGTAGTTGTAGTTGTCGTTGTAGTTGTAGTCGTAGTGGTAGTTGTAGTGGTAATGTAGTTGTAGTTGTAGTGGTAGTTGTAGCTGTCATGTAGTTGAAGTTGTAGCTGTAGCGGGCGGCAAGCCAACCGCCAAGTGCTGTCATCCTCGTCCATACTCAATGCGCGGTGTCCAACACCTGAAACGGTATTAACAATCCAAGGTCCTTCGAACTCACCCAATTCCGAGACAACACTGTCCACATCATCACACTCTGATAACTGTTCACAGTCGCTTGCAGCAGCACTCGAAGACTCGCCCTGGCTCGATTCGCTCTCTGTCTCAGATGCCTCTGCTGGTTGCACATCAGCTGGTGGTTGCAAAGCTCGAAGACCTCTTTCAAGTGGGATTTTTGGAAACCAACTTTGCGAAATCGCATCCAACACAACGCTTTGACAGCGCAGCTGCCCAATCACATCATCACGACCATATTTCTGCACACATCCGGAAACATCCGGTTGCTTATGATGCCCTTGCGAAGCTCTATCAGCTGCATCCACTTGGAGCTGCAATGCCCATGGCAAGACTGTGCATTTCAAGCTATGCAAAGTAAACGTGCAAGCCACATCAGGCGTCAGACTAGCGTATACCACCAAACAGCGTCTCAAATGGGAAAGCATCTGAGTATAGGAAAGCGGCTTCCCATTGTGAGCTAGTAAATAGTCACGATTGGGACACGCAGATCGCAATTTTTCCACTTCAGCAAAGAAAATTGCCCCCCAACCAGAACCAGCACAACCGCAAGAACAACAGCCAAATGTCATTCCCTTCGCCGAAGACTTTGTCCGCCAACAGAAGCCTTTCAAATGCTTCCCGTCGAAAGTCACTGAACTTAGACGCAACCTTTGTGCATCTGACCAGCGCAAGCTCGCCCACACCATCAACAAGATGACTGAAATCAAAAGGTGTTCTTCTGCTGGCGCTGTCGCCAATGCTTGTTCAAGTTGCCGCACAACATTCAACGGTAACGGCACAGCTTCCCGCCCGCATTGGGCCGACCACTTCCCGCTCCTTCTCCAAGCTTGAACAAGGGGTGATTCCAAACAATGCAGCAATTGAGATAACTGAAACTTGTGGGCAGCAAAAATCAAACTACTCACCACATTTTGCATGGACCTTGCACGATGGCTTCCTCGATCTCCGCGACTGCCTTCATGCAAGCTCGACGAAATCCAGGAATTCTTGCAAGGAAGGGGCGCCAGGCCGCCACCCGTGAGCCACACAATATGCCAACCACAATCTCCAGCCACTAATGTGCTTGCGCAATGTCGCAGGGGCACGATCTAGAAACAAATTCTTCAATTGTTCTTTTCCAGCATTCGGAAGATTGCGTAGGATATCACTATCTGTAGCAACAGAAGCTGAAAACGACAGCCACAATTCTGCTAACTGCTCCCGCTCTTCCTGTTCGCGGTCACACAACAATCTGCACGCGCCTGACCCCTTCTCCTTTGCCAGCCCAACATCGCGGCGAACCCCACGTCCCAAATTGAAAGTCGTAGGCACAGGAGCCCCTGCACCCGAACCGGGCGCCACCACTTCAAGACCTTGCCTGGCCACCTGAAAAGGATTGATGAACACGACCTTCCTGTATGTTGGGCGAGGCAAAGTTGCACCACTTGCCAAATCAGCAAGCTGGTATGGCGACGGACGCACCGTTCGCTTCATCCACAGCAAAGAAAAGAAAGAACACAATAAACAACAGAAACAAATGCGTTTCAACTGCCACAGCCCAGCACACACCCACTATAGCAGCTGTGGCACAACACTCACAAGCACAAGCAAACAGTCAGAAGAGTGTGGCAGAGGGTTAGCACTGACCATGCAAGCATGGTATTGGACCAGTTGTAGTTGCAGTTGTAGTCGTAGTGGTAGTTGTAGTAGTACTGTAGTTGTAGTCGTAGTGGTAGTTGTAGTGGTAATGTAGCTGTAGTTGTGGTTGTAATTGTACTTGTGCTTGTACTTGTAGTAGTGGCGTAGTCACATCCAAACTTCAAAAATCGTCCCGAAACCCTCAGTTCTTAACACTTTTGACATGGAAATGTGCTTCGCGCCACAACGGCGTGCACTTTTTCGACATCGAATCGTCAAAAAGTGGTCCGAACCCCTCAGTTTTTTACGATTTTCACTTCCAAATGTGCTTCGCCCCACAACGGCGTACACTTTTTCGACATCTCAACTTTCAAAAGTGCTCCGGACCTGACAGCTTTTAACACTTTTCACTTCCAAATGTGCTTCGCACCACAGCGCCGTGCACTGTTTCGACATCTCAACTTACAAAAGTGCTCCGAGACCGACAGTTTTTAACACTTTTTACTTCCAAATGTGCTTCGCGCCACAATGCCGTGCACTTTTTCCACATCTCAACATCCAAAGAGCGCTCCGAAGCTGACAGTTTTTAACACTTTTTACTTCCAAATGTGTTTCCCGCCACAGCGGCGTGCACTTTTTCCACATCTTAACTTCCAAAAGTGCTCCGAGACCGTCAGTTTTTAACACTTTTTACTTCCAAATGTGCTTCAACGGCGTGCAATTTTGCATTTCTCATCTGCCGAGATGTCTCCGCACCCGCCGCTTTAGCGAGCCTACTTCTCGACCATCCTGAGCCAGAAAACATTGGAAAAACACAGTGTTTCGCGACTTTCCTACCTTTTCGCGTACCTGCATCTCTTCTCCTCTGACTTTCTCATCTTCTGACTTTCTCCATCTTCTGACTTGCTTCATGGCTGTGCGTTTTCCATCTGTCCATATTGTCGGAAGGTTTAGCTTCTAAACNTCATCTTCTGACTTTCTCCATCTTCTGACTTGCTTCATGGCTGTGCGTTTTCCATCTGTCCATATTGTCGGAAGGTTTAGCTTCTAAACTTCCTTCGATGACATATATCCTGACGTTCTGTCTGGCACATATTCGGACATACCGGGCTCTGCCAAAAAAAACAACCAACCAACTTGAATGCTGGCGGGGACAGTTAGACGCCCCTGGTCCCCCAATTTCAATGTTGTGGAAAAGCAGTGTTTGGCGGAGCTTTCAAAATGAAAAACGCCATTCTTGCTCCGGCCATTGAGAATCGATGGTTAGCAACATTGATACACGGGGTCCGGGAACTTCCGGTGCATGTTGAAATTGTTTGGTCGAAGGTTGTTTTGTTGGAATAACCCGGTATCAAAACTTTACATGACATACCTTTTGACATATAATCCGACATCTTGTCTGATGTATATTCTGACATATTGTCTGATGTATATTCTGAAATATTGTCTCACATTTTATCAAGCAAATATGCTGAGATTTTATTCGGGATGTTTATTTGGCATCTAACATTCTATCTGACATTGAAACTGACATTCTATCTGGCATTCTAGCTGGCATTCTATCCTGCATCCTATCTAACATACATTCTGACATATTATGACATTTTAGCTGCCATTTTATCCGGCATTCTGTCTGACATTCTCTGTGGCATTCTATCTGGTACTCTATCTGACACATATTCCAACATTTTTGTCATTTTATCAGGCATTCTGTCTGACATTTTTTCTGACATTCTATCTGACATCCTGCCTGGCATTCTATCTGGCATATCTTCTGACATTCTTTCTGGCATTCTATCTGGCATATCTTCTGACATTCTTTCTGGCATTCTATCTGGCATATCTTCTGATTCTTTCTGGCACGTATACGGGTTGAAGTCCGGCAGTGTCCACTGCGATCTGTCAGTCGCCGCTGAAGTCCGGCACTGCCCACTGCGATCTGGCAGTCGCGGCTGAAGTCCGGCAGTGCCCAATGTCGCATGCGTGACATATATTCCGACATTCTGTTTGGCACATATTTTGACCTCTTATTTGGCATTTCACCTGGCATTTTGTCTGACATATTCTCTGCATTGTATCTGGCATTCTGTCTGGCAGTCTATATATCTGACATTCTACCTGACATTTATTCTGACATTCTTTCTGGCATTTTAGCTAACATTTTGACAAGCATTCTTGCTGGCGTCATTCTATCTGACATTCTCTCTGTCATTTGATCTGACATTCCATCTGGCATTTGATTTGGCACTCTGGCTGACTTAAATTCAGTGACAATCTACCTGACATACTATACTCTGTGACATTATATGACATTGCGTCCGGCATTCTATGTGGCATTGAACCTAGCATAGTGTTTGGGTCCAGCGCGCCCCAAAGAGCCGGCAAGCTCGCCAAGGGGTTCCGGTTCGTCTGGCGCACCCCAGAGAAGCTGGCGTCTTCCAGTGTGTCCATGTGACTCTGTCTCTGCGTGTATGTGAGAGTGTGTGTGTGTGTGAGTGTGTGTGTGTGTGTGTGAGTGTGTGTGTGTGTGTGAGTGTGTGTGTGTGTGTGTGTCCGAGATGCCTTGCTAAAATCTAGAGACCCTGACCTGACAAGTGGGGCAAACGTAACTGCTAACAAAAAGAAATCAACAGTGGCTGGACATCGTTTGTGATTCACAATGAGCACGACGGTGGTGCCGCTGACGAATGAGCGGACACTACTTCATGCCCAAAACCAAAAATATGCTTGCACCAAAGGTCCAAGTCGACCATGACGCACCGCGGGACGTGTTTCCCTGCGCCAGTCTCTGAAAAGAACCTGAGCGCTGCGGGGCATTGCCCCTGACCAAGTTGTCTATTGTACACACTTTGCTGGCAAACACTTCTATACATATATACATATATAAATATATATATATATATAGATATAAAACCACAGCTTTGGCAGCCAACAACCCATTTATAATCGCAAGGGCTGTCGCGCAGCGATGTTTTTTGCCAAGCAACGTGTTGAATGCATCGTCTCCGCCACCTTCACAGCGGGTGTATCCGGCCGACAGGTTTGGGGCATAACGGCCAAACAGGTCAGCTTATCTACTGATTAGAATCACACAATTGTTCTGTTTTTGCCGGCAACAACAACGCTACATGCCTTCTTAGTACTTGGTCAATCTTGGGTGTTTCTGTCAACCAGGACGTCGAAAGCGTGGTGCTTACCATGGCTTGAAACATTAGATTGTTTTAGCTGTTTGCATGGACGACATCAACCACTCCGAAAATGCAAAAGGGCCAAAAAAAAAAACTATTTCCAACCACAGGTGTCTCTAGTCGAGCGCGTTGTTGTGTCTTCACAAGCAAGTGGTGGACATGTCCCACAAGCAAGGGTTTTAGCGCAGCGTCGGCGTCAAGCATGTGTGCAAGAGAAGGTCTGATAGCGTAGCACGAAGCACGTGCGCAAGCGCCAGAGATGATCTGATTCAAAGCATAGCATCAAGTATGTGTGCAAATTTTAAGAGAAGAAATATAGAGTAGCATCAAGAAGCTGTGCAAATGCAAGAGAAGATTTGATAGAGAAGCATCAAGTACATGTGCTAGCACAAGAGATGAAAAGATCTGATAGAGAAACATCGCGCACGTGTGCAAAGGCAAGAGGAAATAGATAGCGTAGCCCAAAGTACGTACGCAAGTCCACATGGCCGCTAATACCCCACCTCACCCCAACCCCATAGATGGCATAGCCGTAAGATGCCGTAAGTATGCGCGGACGTCAGCCAAAAACAAGGTTACGGCCGAAATAACGACCCTGGGCAACTTGCACACACCATGTTGTGGACAAGGCATGAAATATTGTAAGGGCGTTGATTTTCATCAGTTGCATCATTGAAGCCAGGTTCAATTGTTCCCATTTTTCCCTTGGGCTTGTGAGATCAGAGCTTTTTTTGGTTGGAATTTGGACATGCATCCACTTGCTACCAAACAAAACACGGCTTTTTCATCATGCTCTTCTGAGTATGAGTGCAAAAGACAAGTTGTTAATAGCGCAGCATCACACAAGAGAAAAATCTTTACAGCGTAGCACCATTTCTGTGCGCAAGTGCGACAGGACAGCATTGCACCTCCCCACCCCGCCCCACCCAACTCCACCCCACCTGACGTAGCATTATTTGAGTCTGCAAGTACAAGAGAAGAGTTCGCGTAGCATCATACAAGAGAAAAGTCGCTAGCATAGCATCATTCCTGTGTGCAAGTACAGGATGTTTTTGCACCCACCCCACCCCACCCCGCCCTGATATATAAGACAAAGGTTTTCTCCCGTGTCATTACCCCGGCCGTGAAAAAAAAAAGCTGCCGCGTGGGTCTTACAAGCTGAAAATCTGCGCCCTCCAATAAGAAATAGAATGACCGGGCTTGAGCGCGCGGCTCTGCACCAAGCATGCTGCAACAACATCTGCACGGAGCATACATCTTCCGTAGAGACGGCGTGGCGCAGCGCGACGTTGCCATCCGAGTGACGGAATAAAGCCTCCCTTCACGAGTCAAAACCAAACATCCTGTGGCACGGTGGCAAGCGGCATAGGCATAGGACAAGGCCGAGCCCATTGGGGTAGGCTGGATTTGGGTCCTGCATGGTCCTGCCCTTTTCAAAGACGCTCCCGGGCAGCTGCCACATCGTTTCCCTTGCCAGCAAGCTGAAGGGAAGTTAGTACCCGACTCGTCCCAGCATGCAGCCTGCTAGCACGCTCGTGCTCCACCACAGGCACAGATTGGATTGGTGATCCAAGTGGCAACAGGAGTCTCAAGTTATCTAATCATTAAGCTGTGTGACGCCAGCCCTTTACTACTGGAACATGTTGCGATGTTGCTGGCCGGTGTGCTCAAACGGGAAAGTTCGTGACACGCTCCAGCTTGTGATTGCGGCAAGGATCCACTGAATGTCTATAGAAGCCAAAATTCTGCACAAGACGTCACTTAACTTCATACCCCAACCCCTCAACCCCCTAATAATATCCCCACCGTTTCCAGCGTAGCATCAATGGCATGTGCAAGTTCAAGCAAACATTAGTGCCCCACCTGCCAACCCAGCCCAACCCTGTCTGCCGCAGCGTGCCAGAAGTGTCGAACATGACAATACATAGAGAAAAGCATGCGAGGTTTTGGGCACCAGCAGCCCACTACATGGGCTTTCAGGAAATTGCCCCTTCAATGATTCACTGATATTAGAGGATGAGTGCATTGGTGGGTTGTGGGCAGCCTACAAAAAAAAAATCAAAAAGAAAGAGCCCTGAAAAAGAGGAATGGGGCCAATACACCACCCATCAGAGATGTCCCAGCAGTCGTGCCTATGGTCTTATCAGAAGGCATCTGGCCGTCCGGCTGAATGCCATGCTCCAAGCAGAAGAGCTCCCAGCACCTCAGTGACTCAATCTGGCACAGATGGAATTACCCTCACCAGATCTCACCAGTGTTGCTTCGTGCATTTTTTCTTCAAACTTGGATTCATCGTACAAGAGCGCCATCTATGCAGGCACAAGTACACACAAGTACACCATCTATGGATTTCAAGTGTAACACTCAATGAATGCTTCGCGATTGATGGGGGAAAGTGCACTAAAAGGAATAACTTTTTCTGACTGTGGATTGCTGCCGGAAAGCGTCCAAAACCCGTTACCCATTCACCGAAATTCGACAAGTTTCGCATTCCCAATTTGCACTCCGCCCTCAGGGTCACAGTTATGAGTGAGGTTAGGGCCAAACCTCACCCCTCGACTTGTCCAACTCTTCTTCAAACTACTAAGGCATGATAACAACAGCATGTTGTCAAGACCTTCTTTTCACGCCAAAGATAAATTCTTCATGAGTCAGCTTTCAACATAGTATTCAATAGTATTCAAATAACTCACAAAGAATGGACTTAGCATTCATGTCGAAGGTGTGAATCGAATCAGCTTCTATATTGAGTATGTTTGAATATGGGACTCAAAGACTTGCAACGCCCAACTCAGCAGGAGTCCTGGCCGATGTGGATGCAGATCGCTTCACGCATGGCTGCAAAGTGGAGAGAGTTTCAAGCGGAAAGTGTCGAAGCACACCGTGTGATGGGGCACACCTCAGGCACAACTCCTTGAGCCCAAACAGCAGAAACCGCCTCCTTGACTGAGTCGCAGGCAAACGAATAAAGGGTTGAGAACTAGTTGAGAATATGAAAAACAAATTCGTGTGAACGGTAAGTTGAATTTGTCTTTAAAATTTAAGGTGCACACCCAAACTGCCAGTTTTTGATGGGAGAAAGATCAACATTGTTGCTCCCAACACACAGGTGTGGAAAAGAAGTAAAACGAATAATTGCCTATAATTGACTATAATCACCTGTAAGGTAATGTCTCATTACCATTCACTATATACCTATAATAGGTTTTCCGCACCTCTGATGAAAATCCGCCGGGTTTCCGGGGTGCCCGGCCCAAAACACCAGGGAAGCGGGCGCAAATGGGCCCTGACTCAGGCAAGTGATCTAGGATTGAAGTCATGGCGATGTCATGATCAGGTCCTAAGAGTGGCCATTCTATGGGGATACAAAGGGATTGTTTTATGGACATAATATGATATAATGGGATGTATAATCAACATTCATGACGATGATGATGAGAAGGGCGACCATCAAAACCTGGACGATGATAATGATAATCATCAGTCGGTAAATCATTTACCCTATGGTAAACTAACATAACTATGGGAAATCACCATTTTTCATGGGAAAACCCACTATTTCTATGGCCATGTTTAACAGCTATGTTAGTTTACCAGAGGGTAATTCATGTAAGCATCAGCCACCAGGGCTTGAAGAGTCTACTCACCATGGCTTCACAGGATCACGCGTAGAGCTCTATGCCACGATGCCGGCAGGATCTGGGAATAGCCGCTTTACCCAAAGGATGGCCCCCTGAGTCTCCGAAATTGATCAACTACTGTGAATTCACTATAAACCGGTCAACTTGACGTAAGTTCTGGAAAAAATAGGCTCAAAAGAAATGATTCTAGGCTTCTTAATTCAATTTAGGTCTTTAGTAAATTGTATGGGTTCATTATTTGAAGAATAAAATCATGATTTGTTGCTTTTGCTCATTGCTTCTGTTGGGTCGATGTGTTTGTGATTGGATTCTTAGCCACTTGTTCTTTGTCCACTAATTAAAGAAGCAAAACATATCCTTTGGCATGAGTTATTGGCAAGTTCAAATTCATGATGCAAAAGTAGCATGCAAGTAATGTAAGCACAACTCACATGAACAGAACACTAGTAACATACACAAATTTGTACATGCCCCCAGTCATCCCGAAAAAGAACAGTTGTTTGTCACGAATTGCACAGTATCCACTGAAGAAATGCTTCAGCCTTCAGTCAAGTTCTCCAGTTTTTTTTTGCACAAGGAGATTTCATATTTGGTTTGCACCAAACACGAACGCCAAAAAAAAACACGCTGATGTCCGAACGCTTGTTTTGAAATAAACCCTTAAGAGAACCTACAAAAACTCTAGGCAAAAACCCTAAATTTACCCGAAAGAAACCCTAGATAAAATGAACCCTAAAGAAACCCTAAAGAAACCTTAAAGAAACCCTAAAGAAACCCTAAAGAAACCCTAAAGAAACCCTGCAAAAACCACATGAAAGTGTATATAATGAAGTACCTGGTGGGCGTAGCGCACGTGCTGCGGGAAAAAATTGACCTTATCAAGCGTTCTTTTCTGTGTGTTTCTTTAAAATCCGTAGATTCTTACAGATTCTGCAATGAAGACAGTAAAAAATTAGGTACTGCAAGAAATTTGGTTTAGGTATATGGGCCACGGTCAATATTTGGTACATAGCTCCAAGACATCAATTTTTGATGAGTGTATTATCGTTTTTCAGGATTTGGGAAATCATGGTGGGTGCACTGTTTTAGCTCTGAGTTCTGTTTAACGAGTTGCGGAAGCAACTCCAACAATTGACGTAAACTCACTGACTAGTAAATTGGCATACTAATTTCAGAGACTCAGTGAATCACCACATCTACTACGAGTATTTATAAGAAACGCCTTGCATCAGATTTTGTCTGATCATATTCCCTGTGCCTCAGCAACATCCATGGAAAAGAACAGCTGAGCACCAGATGCTTGGCTCGTCCTCAGATCCCAACGTACTTCCTTGATACAGGACTATCATTTGAGCACAACTGACACACCCTACTGTGATCTAATCTGTGATCCATTTCTAGGTTGTCGAAGAAACGAGGGAAAACACAAATGGAGACAAATGGACCATCATTACTATCGTCGTGACGTCACAGTGAAGTCGTTACAGCAAGATCTACCCGTATCGCGCTGTTGACCCTTCACGGTCCAAAGAATGTCCAAAAAAGGTAACCCCCCACTCTAAAAAAAAAACATACTGTAAATGATGGATGATGATGGTTGAATTTCACCTCAGCAGGCGGAAACATTGTGGAAACCCTCCTGCGTCCAGGGCTACGAAACTGAGGTCTGCACTCTAAGCGGCAACCGTGAGGCAGTCGCAGCTGAGCGAGCTCCTGACAACATTCGTGATGATGATGATGATGATGATGATGATGATGATGATGATGATGGTGATGGTGATGATGATGATGATGATGATGATGGCAGTGGTGGCAGTGGTGGCAGTGGTGGCTGTGGTGGCTGTGATTATGTCACATGTTTACTTGGTTGGCGCAAATCCATTAAAAAAACGAGTCCCAAAGATTTCAAAAAATAACCAAAAAAATGCTCGATTTCACAAAGGAATTCCTTGCTGTGAGTTCGGCAACTTGACAAATTTTAGGATATAGGATATATTATATACAACAAAGGTCCACATCTAAACTCTGGAGTCACCAAGCGCATGAGGAAAGGGGACTTGAAGAACAGGTCCTTATGAATCCCTCTTTTTGACCCACATGGACATGGAACCTCCCATTTACAGATGAATTTTACCATGCAAACCTCCATTTATAGGGATTTTTCCGTTGCCCTGTTTGATTACCGGATGGTACCCACATTGAGAGCAAAATGATAGCAGTATCATCAGCGTTTCCGCCACTGCTCCTGGTGCACCCGAATGGCTCCCTGCAAGTGTTCCAGTGGATCCTGGCGCAACGATCTTCTGATTTGATCTTATTGTTGGTCTCAACTCTTTCCAAAAATGTGATGAAAACATGTGGCGAAAAATGATGAAGGTCAACTGGATCATTTTCCTAATAGAGACTGGAAAGATCTGGAAAGTACACAATTTTGACAACAGCATGTAGTGGCTTCGAAAAAGCAGCCCTCCTCATTGGCGTCACCGCAATCCTCCTCGGAAAGGCGCAGCTTCCCAGTTTTCTGAGTCCACAAATTCAATGAATCACACCATGCAATGATGTGCCAACAATGGGGGACCAATATGGACCAATGTCAATGAGATTCGAAGTGGTGTCGTATGTCGTTGTTTCATGTCGTCTCAATTCTCCAACAAGCTCCAGCCGCAAATCATTAGAATCCCAACAAGACTTGCAGCTGAGATTCAGCAGTGCCTTTTTTATCCACACTAGCCATGAAGGCACAAGAGGCACCGTCTGAAGAGCATGAGACTTCTACCAGATTCTTCGAGTGCAGCTAACCAGTGCAAACGATTTCCGTTCGCGAATACCCAGCATCAATTTTGTATGATGTTGTTGTCCGACTGCAGCATTTGGAAGCATCCTGGAAGGGTGGGCTGTACTTCTCTCCGTCAGATTCGCTGGGCCAGGCATCTCCACGTGTCGGAAAACTTGGGACGCAACACCTGCCATCTTTGCCGCACACCACATTTGGTCCCTCCTGCGCCTGGCCGCACTTGTATGCTTTTTGAAAGAGTTTCAAGGCAAACATCGTGCGGAAGCCTCGATGGCATGTTGATCCAATCTCCAGTTCACATGTTTTGGTGGTGCGGTCGCACACCAAGCCATCGGCACAGCAATGCATTTGTTGCTGCTCATCCGCTGGGCTCTTGGCACACTCTTCAGAGCATGTCTTTCCTCTCAGTGCTGAAATGTTCACACTGGCCTGGGATGCATCCGCAAAGTCTGCTCGGAAGGAGGCAGCCACTTCCAGGAGCATGAGAACCATCCCAAAACGGATCATTTGGCACACAAGGAGTGCTGAAAGGCGGGATAACTAGGCTGTAGGGGTCGACACGTTCGTGTACAGCTTTGAGCAAAGCAGCCACAACATGCCAATAACATCCAATATCATCCAATAACACATCCACAACCAGCCATCAATCGCCACAACACATCTTTTGATGGCACTTTTTTCAAACTGGGCCTCCCAGCTGGGTTGCCCACCGAGGCAGTGGCCAGAGAACTCGCAGGCCTACACTGGACCAGTGGACCCAGTGGACCCAATGGATGTCAATCATTTGGACCTATTTGTGGTGAAAAAATGCTATAAATGATTATAAATGTATATACAAATGTCACGACATGAAAATCTCATAGTCATTGGTTGCATCTTCCATCAGGATAATTTGGGAGTACAACACCAAAGCCAGGCGATAGAAACGTTGGACATAAGGGATGCTCGCGCGACTTGAATCTGTTGTTTTTTCTATGGCCTTTCTATGTGGGGATGGGTCAAAACCCTGCACCCTGGTGAACATCAAAATAGTTGGTAAATAGATGATGTTCATCCCCCAAGGACAGGTATTGGCTCTTTTCCCATATCATTATTCAAACTTCAAGATCACTGGACGAAGAGAAGTGAGATTCACTCTTGTCACCTAAAAGTCGGAAGTGAATGAACTGAGGATGGGCAAACAGGTCAGTACTTTGTCACGAACCATGCCATAACCGATACCACCTGTAGTTCTTACGCCTCTTTTTCAGCTCGACCATCAGGATGGTCTTCACTTGGCTCCCAGGCGCTGTAGTGGACTCAATCTCACCCGTGTAAGGCCTGCACAAAGGACCCTGAAACCCATCTGCACAAAGAAAGCGACACAGCAACCGTTCCAAACCTATCCAAACCTGAAAAAAAATCCCTCCCAGTGCACCTCGGTTCGGCCCCACCTGTGCAATTGAGTCTGACTCTGAGGCTTCAGCAGATTGGGATTGCCCTGTGAACTTACTTTGGGAACTACATGATGATCACACCTGTGTTGTAAATTCTTCAAATACGCAATGCATGAATCACCCATTGATTTCTTCGGCTTGTAGCTATCAATATCCCCGCAAATCTGTGGCTTTATGATATGGATCTACATCTACACATCTATGTAAACGATAATATCATATAATTACATATATATATACATATCGATACAATATATTATTCTACAACATATATTGTACCCATTTGGACCCCATAAATATCCCATAAATCTCTCGATATGCCCACCTTCTTGCGCCAGGTGTGCCGTGAGCTCTTCCAGTTCACGAAGGTCCTCCTCGAGGTCATCCTGTGCAGTCCATGCAGATTCCAATGGTTTCACCATGGAAAAATGATGAAAAAAACATGGAAAAGAACGGAAAATGGTGAAAACTGGTGAAACATGTTGGAAGTTCTATTTTTGATGTGTGTATATTGATGTATATTGTACATAAACTGTACCATATTGTATCATGTAATTCATTTTCCCTTGATATACAGTACATGATGCAGAAAACATGATATCAAATCTACACGTTCCATGTCCACTGTTTTGAGTCCATACGGATCTGGAATAAAATATTTGTCAAAGTGAACCCCCATATGTCCCCGACACCTACATGATCCTGAAAACTCAGGACTCTTTGGCGCATTTTTTGCGGGCAATGGCTGCAAGCAGTTGGAACCCCCTGGAAATTGATGCTGAAATGTTGAAATAATATGTTCCGTTATGTTCCATTTCTACTTTTGAAATATTCCAATTTGTTTGTATACTTGTTCTATGGTCCTGGTTTTCTTGATGTATGTGATATTCTGGGTTGATGATCACAAATTTCGAACTTTCTGATGCACTCATGGCTTGCAGCTCTCCGCTGGTATGGACACTATTATTGACTTCTGTTTTATAGACAGACATTCTGATTACCAAGCAGGACAGCATATCACCACATGCTACCCTCTGGACTTTTTGACATTTGCTGGGTGGGCCAACCCAGCGACATTTTATTTCTTGGTTTTTAAACAAAAAAACATGTTCAAGGCATGCTAGCATTTTTGCCAGAAGGGGTCTGGGTCTGTTTCATCTGTGTTTGCACCTCCCCCTCCCAAAACATTGGCCTGGAAGTCGAAAAAAATTGAACCCAAAATCACTTCCAGGATAGCCGCGATTGCCATATAAGGGCGTTCACACCTGTCCCTAGGTTGGGGAAGTGACCGGGTGTTTAGAGTGGGGGCTAGGGTTAGGTGCGGTGGTGCTTAGGTGCCAGAATGTCGTGTATGTACCTCTATGTACCACGCGCTGTGAATACCACTTCACTACAACATACTACAACCAAATAAGACAAATTTGATGAAATATGATGAAATATGATGAAGTATGTAAGATTATGTGTAGGTATGTGATTCATACACGTGTCGTCAAACTGGTTCTTCTATCGCCGATGTCTTCATTCTCAACTCAAAAGGCCTCCAAGTCGTCGCCACGTGCACTGGTCACACCTGGCTCTGGTGGTACCAGGCACAACACCAGAGTCATCCAGGGGTTCTGCTACGCCATGCTACGCCAATGAAAATGAAAGGTCATTGCAGTTGTTCAGCCATGCCGCCATGCCTGTCATTTTTGTTTTAGAACCACCTCATTGTTTTCGTGGTTCCGCAAATCAGCAGGGCCTTGCCTGGTTCTTCAACCGTCTCCGGCTGCGACAGATCCAAGCCTGTCCGGGGATTCGCTGAGAACTTTTCACGGTTCCATTCTGAGGAATGACAAACTCAAATTCAAATCTGCGGGCCATTGGATCGCTTCAAAAGGGTTCATATCAACTTTGCGCTGCAGTTGATGAGTTTGTGTCGAGTAAGTATCTGCATTCTTCTTCGCAAATTTTGTTTGGTTACTCCTTAGATGAGATCCACGGGCTTCGTACAGTTTTCGTTTTCCATATGCCGTACTTCTTGCAGATAGAATACTGTATTGGTTTTTTGGTTACTAGAGTAAAATCCCACAGATGGAAATATTCCGCCACAGATAGAATGTTCCGGAGCAGGTGAATCAACATATTGTCAACCAGCTGTGCCTATATAAACAAAGTATATACTTCAAGAGTTTTTGTATACAACAAGTGTATATATATATATACATATATGTATATATATATATATATGTATATATATATATATATGTGCGTGTATGTATGTAAAGTGCTTCCACTGAGACTATATACAGATATGTTCTGAATATTAGCCGTGCCTATATAAATTGAAGGCTCCTCCATTCAAGGTTCAAGACCGCAAGTCTGGAAGGATTGCTCATCTACAAAGATTTGCCAACCGGATCGCCAGCACCGCTGCAAGACAGAACCACAGACTCCTCAGGAGCACAGAACACATCGTCTGTAACAGCCATTGGACATTGCAGAACGCTGCTTTCCGAACCCGCGGACGCCAGGTCAGCAACATGCGGTGCCACTGCCCCGCACAAGCCACTTGTCGCGCAACTGCTGAATCCAGAGGAACCAGCAAAACCGGCAAAACCCATGCTTTGGCATGCAACGGCTGCAGATCCGCTGGTGAAACCATTGCGGCACACTGGGGCCCAGGCCTGCGCCTGAACCAAATACATCACCAACCGCCCCGCATCGTGCGGCAGGACTGGCGCGCCACTGTCACTAACCAATCGCAGCTGGCCATCTGAGAAGGATGCTGCGCCGCGGGCTCACAAAACACCACTGCATCACCGGCGAGGCTCAAACACGCATCATCTGCTGGCTCAAACTCACACTCTCCCAAGCTCAGCTCCATCCCACTGCATTTCACGTTCTTTGCAGCTACCGGTGAACCACTTGCACCCCAGCCGGCGACACAACCCCAAAATCAAAGCCCATCTGTCGGCAAATATTCAGTTTTGCGCATCCTCAGAACAAATGAAACGCAAAGAAGCGCCTACAACTTTGAGATCTCAACCCCCAAGAAAAGTCTTGACCCTTGGGCATCCCCAACCCGTGAGGGCCCTTACCTGCTGGCGCGGATCTGGCCATGCGATCGCTGATCGGAGGTAGAGAGCATCCTCGGCCTTGCAGGGATTCAGAACAAAAACTGGGTCAAAATAACAGATATGTGGAAAATGAAGATGATCCCCCAATTATTGCACGGAAATTAGGAAGTATGATAAACCGGGCCTCGGTTTGATTTTTTGGAAGGTGATATCCTTTTGATTCCTTTAGGGTCAGTTCTTGGATTGTAATATTGTGGGGAAACTCGAAATGACATCTGTTGTGACTGGTTTAGCTTCTTATCATCTTTGACTACCCCACCAGTTGGCTAGTCGATGTGTGAAACATTGGATGAGAGTCCTTTTTCCCTGGGCTCACAACTTATCCCAGTTACAACTGGGCCGGATTCAAGGGGCGCCTGCGTCGCCTGCTTCTCCGTTCGCTCTGGGAGTGGAGCTGCCCTCTTTGGAGCTGCTACTCTCCTTGGGAGCTGTTGGCCAACACAAAGAATGCGTCCTTCTTAAAGTGGAGGACCCCAAAGTAAAATAAAGCAGCCCAACGCATCGAACCACAACGAAAACATGAAATGTTCTAGCATGGTCTAATTGACTAGGGTGATTTGAGGTTACCCCGATCTCAAGAAACAACCTAGTTAGGGTCGATCTTGTACAAAAACAACATCTACTTTGCACACGATGTCAGGTCCTTCTTTGTCTTGGTACAGATACCCATGATTCTTGCTCGCCCTTCAAACCACAGTGTCAAATCCTCGCGCATTGCTTTGCAGCTTGAAAATGGAACCATGAACCATGAATGTTTTCCTGAAAATCACAGACCCGCCACCCAAACTCTGCCATCCCTTTGATGATCCAAGTGACGGCATTTCGGAGTGACCTGGGCTGTTCAGGGGTGGAGACCCCAAAAAAGTAAAGGCGGAATGGGTTGCTGTCAATCTCTCCTAGATCCTGATTGTCTGAATGATCTGAATGCCTTTGATGAAAGGTCAAAGTTGCTAAGCGACTGTCAGCCGAGGGATATTTCCAGGGTTGACTGTTTTTGGGGAACAGCAACTTTGGGCACGACCGCTCTGTGAAAGCATCTGGATTACAGTACATCAATCAAAACATCTTTGACTTTTGCCCCCAACAATCCCAAAAATCCGTTTCCCAAATTGGTATGGTTCCAATAATGGGGTGCCAAGGGGCCCACAAGAATTCTTAGCCTTTTGGCATCAAATTTCATATTATATTTATCATTTCATATCTATCGTTGCAAAGGAAAATCATGAAAAATCAACCCCTGATTCCCTGATGGGGAATTTCGGGTCCCAAGTTCTTCATCTGGGTCGCCGACCTCAAGGGGTAACCATCATTGGGCACCGGCGGAAGCATCCGCTGTCGATGGGCCTCCTGGCCCGCACGATGCGACTGTCATGCTGCCAGCTGCCACAATGTCACTATCGCAGATTTCAAACCGGACTCTTCCCGGTATCACGATGTACCACGTCCCGTCTTCAAATCATTGAGCCCAAGAACACCAGAAAACAATAGAAAACAACCCTTGAAAATAATCTCAATTTTGCGGGTTAGCTTCGGGTATGCTTTGGGGATATGCTTTGGGGGTACGCTTCGCAAGAGCGCCATCCTCCACCATTGCATATCCAGTAGCATTCTGGAAAAGAACAGTAACTGACCCAATTTGGTGGCAGCATCCCAGCCATGCACCCCTTGGTTCAGCCATAGATGGTTTTCGCAAAGTCCGCCCCACCTCCACTATATCCTCATGTAACTCTCAGTCAGAAGCGTTTTATGCGAACTGCAACAATTCAAAATAATAGTCATCTGGAGGCCAGCTGGCTCTACACCACAGTCAGCCTTCATCGGTTCAAGCCTCTTGGAAATGAATGTAGAAACACTTTAGGTGGACAACCCCCGAACTATACATTATTATACATTGTATATGCTAGTTTACAATAGTTTAATCACATTCGTTTTCAGCTGGGATAATGACACACGATCCTTAACCACTGGGTTCAAATCACCAAAGATCAGTCAGTACAGCACTGCATGGCCAAACCGAAAGGCGTCCTCTGTTCGCGACAGATGATCTTGCGCTTGTCGCACACTGCGCGCGCCGGCCCGTGGGGCCCGTGGGGCGCGCGCAGCCATGGCGTCATGAACGATGCGCCCAAACCAAAAGGCGGTATTGCTTGGTTCTTTTTGTTTAAAATGACTGGTGAGAGTTGGGAAGCAAGCCATATCGGCAATGTGATGGAATGTGATGGACTCAAGAATTGTTGCAGTTGACGCATCTGCTCTGCAAGAGTGTGTGGGATTGAAGGGCAACGTAAGGAGGATTCTTTCTAGCTGATGTGAATGACTGGCCATGTGACTTTCAGAGCAATGCCACAGCTGCACGTAGCAACGAGACTGGGAGAAAGCGGAGCAACTCTCGACGGACACTTCACTCTGTGACGTTGACAGATCATCGGTCCGGCTCGAAATGCATTGAATCTGGAGAATCTTCGATCATTGAGTGCACAATTATGAAGAAGCAGGTGGTTTCAAATGTTTCAGGGAATGAACTCTATGAAAAAAAGAAACTTATTCTTCATTTACATATTCATACATGTCATACCAACTGTTTTGACAAATTGACCTACTTTCAGCAGATCCGAAAAATCACCGCTGCCATCCCGCTGCCATCCTTCGCTCTCTTTCGGATCACTTCTGGGCGCGACTGGCTGTGGCTTTCTCCCCCATGGTGCCAGGAACTGGTCCGTGATTTTTTCGAAAGTTCAACATTTACAACCGATTGAAGTGGATCTTTTACCCAGAAGTCTCAGGGTGTCCTTTTTTGCTCTCTCTTGTATAATACCAATTCTGTGAAAATCTTGCCGTTTCATACGATTCGCAGTGGTCAACAGGACCATCAGCACCAGTCCCTTCAACCCGACTGAAGATTTTCAGAGCTGCAGGGTCCACCATCGTACCTCCTAAGCGCAGACCGGTCGGATGTGGGGCTTGGCTTTAAAAAAAAGGTACAGTAGCTCCCAACTTCGATGTCTTATCATCATTTCACCTCTTTAAAAGCAATAAGGTGGTACAGTATATCCAATTTTCAGACTAACCCAAATATCAAATTGTTTGTTATGTCCCCAATTGTATCGCCATAAAATTCTCCTTGAAATGGTATAATATAATCATCAACGAACCATCATCGAATATCATCTGTCAATCTGATGTATCAACATTTGATGGCTTAATTTGATTCAGATAGTTTAAACCGCCCTTTCTAAATTCTAGCAGATTCTAGCTGTCTTCTTTTTCTTCATAGAAGCGTCTGCACAACCGTGAAGTCCCCGGGCACGGGCAAGCAATGGCAAGCATTTTGTCCGAGACTAACAAGTCGCCACCTGTCCACCTCGTGGAGAACAGCTGAAGAAAGGGATATGAAATATGGATCGCATACCTGGCATAATTTGCCAGACATTTTTTTATGTGTATATGTATGTATATAACATATTATATTATAAAACTGTATACATATTTGTAAGTGTAGATGGCAGAGAACAAATGTTGCTTATGCATCAAAACGACATATGTTTACGTATATACACATTTGTGGAATAACGCGTGTGTGCACAGGGGAATACAATGAAATACATCATTATGATCTGGCTTCTTCTTCCACACAAATACCCAGTAGGGCGGACTGTATTGGACGTTGGGTATCCACCATTGGAGATGAGTTGCACAGTCATTTCTTGGTCCCAAGAAGACACCAAATCCCACTCTGGGACTGAGTCACCCTGACTCTGGTTGCCAAGCACCGCGGGGGGCAGCGCATAGCCCCGAAAGCCACGACTGGGCGAAATTGTGGATAGGGTATGCCCCAAAACTGTCATTTCTCTGGGGATAGAGGCGATACACCATCGAATTGTGGGGTTCGAAATTTTGAGACAACCTGATATGGGTCAGTGCGTCCCATAGAGACTGACAAGCATGCTTCCGCACACCGACATAGCTGTGGGTCAAAATTTGGTTCCCCAAAAATATCCCCAAATTGGATGGTCAAATACTAGGCATGACCAATGTGGTCCCCCGGCAGTTTGAATCTTGACCCCCCCTAAAAAATGGAACTTCATAAATACTAATGATATGGATATCAGCTACAAATATTGGAACTATTACAACTGCACATATTGGATCTGTATGGAATCGCTATATAATCATTAATCAATATTGTAACTACTCGAACATCATCCATGGCTTGATTCATGGCTCGGCCCCCCCTTGAGGTCCAAGGAGCGCTTGTGGGCTGCCTGAGCGTTGACTTAGTCGCGATGTCATTTGACATCACAGGAAATGGCTAGATCTATGGCAAGTAAACACATATGTCATTTTTGTTCAGTGGCTTTGAATGATTTTGGAAGGATTGTCTTGCCAGACCAGATTCTGCCATTCTATCTAATAATAATGATAATGATAATTAACATACAATCTAATTATATTCCCTAGTACGCAAGAATAGGTCCAAAGTTCTGTGCGGCTGAAACGGCCTGGGCGTGTTTGTTGTGCCAGCCATGTTGCGATATAAATTGTTGAAAACGAACTCGCTAAAGCCTTGACTCCTCAGCTGCGAGCGCAATGTCAAACACACCTGAAAATGGACCCTGAAATCCTTGGACTGGATGATCGGTTTCTAGTACCCGCATGGAGAGAAGCAGGTGCCCTGTTTCAAAAGTGCGCAGCTTGAAGAATTGCTCAATTCGATTGGTCCAATTCATGATTGGAAGAAAGTACTACTGTAATCGATTACCATCATCCTTGACACTCACGATTGCACTTTCTGAATCTACAATATACCACAACCCTCCGGAAACACTATCCATGGGACAAAATCCAAATCCAAACTGCCCCAGTCAGCACGAAGGTATCGTCGACCACTGGTGCCACCCAGCAACGCATCGAAACCGGAACCAATCCGGAGGAGCTTCTTGGCATAGCGCAGCGTAATCTTGGGGCCGGATGTCGTTCAAGGCAGAGGTATGGATGGTATGGGAATGAAACCAAAGCAATCTGCTGTGCCTTGTAGCCTAAATGATTGCAATTTCTGTGCGTATTGTACAATGCCATCTGTGTGTGTATATACATATATCTGTCTGTGTATCTGTCTATCTATCTGTCTATCTATCTATCTGCAATTTAAAAAACTCAAAATATGCTTGCAAGTATAGTAGTTATATAATGTTGTATATGTGCAACAATATATTTATGACTGCCTCAATACACAGGTGTTGTCCGGGGCAATCTTGGGACCACAACCCTGGATTTAATGCTGGATGCGTAGTCACTGCACATGAGCGGTTCGAGTCTTACATCATGGCAATCCAGCATGGGGCACGCTGTGACACATGATTCAGGCTTTCATCTGGCCAAGCGCGAAAAATGCCAGCAGTG
Organism: Symbiodinium sp. clade C Y103; assembly: GCA_003297045.1. Lineage (NCBI taxonomy): Eukaryota > Dinophyceae > Suessiales > Symbiodiniaceae > Cladocopium > Cladocopium sp. clade C. The sequence continues at coordinate 173,220 of BGPT01000289.1, forward strand.
TCTTTGGACATGAAGTGCCAAGCATTATTTGTTTCGTTCACCCAAACATACCAAACCCATCCAGACCCAATGTTTTTTTCGTTGCCTCCTGCGAATGGTGGTCCAACCAACAACTATCCCTTAACCGACTGCCGACAAGCAACGTAGTAGTTGTTGAAAGCTTGTGGAAGCCTTACAACAAGAGAAGCATAGCAGGCAGGCTGGATGGATAAGGAGAAACGGAAGAACAATCGAAGTGAGGAACCAAAACAGGAAGACCAAAGTCTTCAGCTTTTAGAGTCAATCACTATAATATGTGTATATATGTATATAGATATAGATATGCATAATAATGTGTGTGTGTGTGTGTTATACACATACTAATTATATACATTTATATACCCTATCTTTGCACAACGTCAGTTCTAAGAATTGCCTCTTGAACACACCGCCTTTTTTTGGAACGCTGAGCGCTGGACCCTTTTCCGGGCTTCAGCCGGAAGATGGGTGTGTTCGCCTTCTTCCGCTTCCTCGGTCCGTGGATTTACCACCCCACGTACAGGGGCCAGTCTCCGCCGGTATTTACCATAAAAATATCCACTTATCAGCATCTGCTTCTTGGCTGTGGGATTACCCCCTCCATGCATCAACCAGCGGGAAAAGGACGTCTGTTGAGTCCTCTCTACTTTCATGTAATTATGTATACATATATTATACTATATATTCATATATAATAGATGATTAATTATATATTGTATATTATATATCATATATCATATATCATATATCATATATCATATATCATATATCATATATCATATACTATATTATATATTATATATTATATGTTTCTATGTTATATATTATTATGCATTATATATTAATCTATATTATATATTATTTTAGTATTATATATTACATATTATATATATTACATATCATATATTATCATATATTACATATTATATATTGCATATTATATATATATTACATATTATGTATAGATGCTACATACATGTCATACGTGCAGTATTTCCCGATTTCAAATCAGCCATCACATCCATCACCAGCCGGGTGTCTCCGTGGAGTTCCCATGTTTCTTGGAGTTCAGCTTCTGGTCCAGCTGCCCCACCGGCTGCAGTGGATTGAAGGCCACAAAGTCGGTTTTCAGTGGCAGTTTTCCCAGCAACTCGTTCCGCCTGGAGTCATGCTGCAGTCGAGTCACTGGGGCAGTGGGAAGGGAAGGGAGGTACATGGACTTAGGGGGCCAGTTGATATGTTACATATATTGAAAATATTGAAATATGGCTGTAGGATGGTTAAGCATTGTGGCCATTGGTTTTCCGTTTGAATTTTTCTTTTGAGGTCCCCACTTCTGGCGAAAGTTCCAGCAGAGGCTCTCTGAATCTTCCATAATGCTGACCGCTGGGATGTTCCTCACACGCATAGAGCTGGCAAAAGTGAGGAGATTTCACTGATTTCACTGCAAATTGCCAGATCCAGCTAAAGAAACTTCAAAAATGGCATTCGCAATTTACCTGATTTCCTGTGTGGTTGCGAAAAATGTGAAAATCAAATGTTCCAGATTTCCGGCAATTCAATATCATAGAGTATATATCCGAAGCAGTCGGTAATTCTCAAACGTTCGCTAAGTCACCGCATCACCATGAATTTCCACAACTTCATGTGGGATGCTGCCTTCCTGGGGCGCCGCAACTGGGGTGTCTGAAAGTTAATAGAAAAAAGATGGAAAACCTCTTAAAATCCAATCTGGATTGTCACGGATTTACGATTATGGTCAATTTTCCCTGTAAAAATAGGCAGAATTTGGGGTGTACATCATTCTCACACCCAAATATTGAGGAAAACCTCTGGGGGGGAAAACTTCAAGCTGCTGGATGAGAAGTCGGTTTGCCTGAAATTGTGAAATTGGGATACACGAAACATGATGATTCATCATGATTTTCCCTATCAAAATGTATTAAGTTATTAATGCATATTAACAAAACACAGTAAAATATCCCAAACAGACACATCCAAATGTCAGAATTTCTGGCATCCCATTGTAAAAGGACATCTAAATCCCGGAAAATTAATTATATCCCAGGTTAAAAAAAAAAGTAGCCATCTGAAAGTAGCCATTCAAACGACAGCGATCCCATCCATCAGCACCAAGCGGCGCAAGCTCCAGGCGCACTCCCGGAGATCCTGAGCAGAATACGAATCACAACGCGCCAACCACACCTAGCCACCTGCCAAAATATCATTGCCAACACCATAATCTTAATATATGTAATCTATATATATACAGTATATATAACTATCTATATATATATATACATATATTTATTCTCTGTAGTACGATATTCAATTTCATCGATTCCTGTCATACCTGAAATGGATATGCCAGGAATCATCACCTCTCTTTTGAGGATCCAAGGCCGAGAATCTGCTGAAGGCCATCTGCGCAGATTGCGGCAGCAAGCCATCTTTGATCGCTGCATGGAGATCTCAGGTGGGGCAGAACGTTGGAAATGGCTCACATTTACGGGACAAATTAACAAAATAGATAGCGGAATATACATATATATACGCATTTACATGATTTTACATGTATGTGTTTGTGTACATATAATATAATATAATGCGCAATGATGAACAAATATGTGGCTCAATTAGTACCCAATGTTTGAGCCATACCCAGATCAAATGAGGGTTCTTGTGAAGGTCTGATGAAGTGCCATATTTATTCGACTTCAACGCAGCCAAGGAGCTCGATCTCCCCTTTAAGCATGGGAAAAAGGCCAAGCTGGTGTTGGACGACATGATGCCTCACAGAAGCGACCGGTGCATTGCAAAAACAACATGTCGCATCCCGAATCCAGGTCGGATTGTATGGATTTGTTCCATCTGCACATCTTGGCTTCCCCACTCATGATTTTCTCGCGGCGCATGTTTCGGTACTTTTCCGAGCCGCAGTTCAGCAACCAAGTCCTGAAGCGAAATCCACACAAAAACCTCATTGAGATGAAATAGAAAAGGATTAGAAAAGCCAGAAATGTAGACCATCATAGAACCTATGTGTATCTGGAGAGCAAGAAGAAGAAGCCCCTGTACCACAGCAGCTTTGATCCAAACTCCACCAAACTCAAGCCGACACCTTTAGACCACCAAAGAAAGCTCAGCACTATGGCACACCCTGCCCCACTACAGCGCATCACACCAAACACCTTCACCTTCGAAAACGTGCAAAATAATAAAAAAAACTCCAGCACAGTAAGAACGCTTGCTTGACCCAATTACATGGACACATCCGTCCCTGGGTGTTCTTGGGGCTCCTGGGTTCTTTGACTCCATTCTTCAGTCTCGTTGGACGCTTTTTGGCTTTCTTTGGCCTGGCAACACGCTGGAGGAGCAAGGCGGGATTGGACATCCAAATCACACAATGTGGAACGCCAGACTTGTGAGACTCTTCATGGACTGCTTGTAATCCAACACTTCATTCCCCATATAATAGACCAGTATATCCCAATATATAATATCTGGAACATCATCCACTTACAAACTGGTCACCTCCATATCTCCGCTCCCCCGCAGGCAGACCCTGTGGCAACGATCTGTGGTAGCTGCGGTTCAGAAAAGATCACGGGCATAAATTGCGCAGTCCTGAGTCACCAGGCTGGATTTAACGGAAAAAAATCCGTGAAATCAAACACCGATGGAAACTAACACTGCAAAACACAATGTTAACGAGTGGCCTTGGGGTACAGTATGTGTCACCAGAAATCCCAGTACGTCTTTGCGCGTATTTCTGTCTGCATTTCGAACAGTGCCGAATTTTCCATCTTGCACATGAGGATGGAGGATGTTGCCTCGCAAGATCTGAGGGGGCTCCCCAAGGTAGTCTGCCAACTAGAAAGGATCAAACCTACGACTTGGCCCTTTTCCAAGTGGAGGTTTCCCAAAATATGGGTACCCCAAATCATCTATCTATAAGAGGATTTAAATTTTTCTATGTGATCCATCCATTCTAGGGTACCCCCATTTTTGGAAATCCCCAAGTATCGGTGGGGATATTGACCCCAGTTACACTTGGAGCTGGTGGATCACACCTGGCAGACCTTCCTTCCCCAAACACCAAGTGAATCTGCAGAGCATCGTAGCAGTGATCAGCAGACTCACCTGAGACTTGGCCGGAACACGGAGAGGCCACCTAGAGACAAAAAGCAAAGAGAAATGGTGGTTTTCCTAAGATTGTGGCTCCCAAAATCATCCCAAATTGGTTCTCGTTGATAAAGAAACAAATGGTGACAAGGGGTTGCCCAACTTTTAGAAGCACCTCAATGCACCAGAAGGTACCAAACAGCCAAATCTAACACCTGAAATTGGGCATAGAAAGACATGGACCAACCACTTGGGTCTGTTGATCATCCGTTTCCATCCTGCTCCTACAGCGTTCAATGGCCCTAAATCAGTGGTGTACTAACCAATTTTTAGACACACCAACATATCAAATTGTTGGTTATTTCAAATCATACCCTGCATGGATAGTCTAATCATCAACCAACCATCATTTATCAATCATATATCAACATGTTTGATGGTTCAAACGGTGTAAAAACCCCAAAATGTGTTGCTCAAAATCCCAAGGTCCAATGCTGCCAGGCTGCAAAGTTCACAGCGATGGCCCACAAAACGAAGACCACCTGCCAGAGCCGGAGAGGCAACCCCTTCCCCATTGAAACCAGAAGTTTGGTGGCAAGGTTTGTATAGATTTTTCTACATTACATAAATCTATATCTGTATGTGTATATATATATATATACACATTATACACATATATACAGTGTATCCACACTCTATGTCAAAAGGTGCTGAGAAACTAATCCGCTGCACAATCCTTGATCCAATTTTGGTGGACGACAACGACTCGCCCTGTCAGCCTTGGTCCGGTGTCGAGTGCTGCGGCGATCCTGCCAGGATATTCAGGGCTCAACTTGGCGGATGCAAATCTGGAAACCCTCCATGTTCAACAAGTATTGCAGTAGCCGCTCAGTAGCCCCTTTCAGGATAGAGAAACGGATAGAGAAACGGAGAGAAAAGAAATCAATTGAAATCAATTGATCTTTTTTGTGGGGTGCTATGGATTTCAATGGATCATGTATCAAACAGGGATCCATCGAGGGGTTTGTTGGACATCCCACTTCCCGACCTGTTCCAGCTGCACCATGTGGGACATGCCTTCTTCTTCCTCCACCTGTCCATCAAGTACAAACATGGAGGTGTCCTAAAGTTGGGGTACCCCCAAATCATCCAAAATTAGACCATTTTAGTATTGAAACCTATGGTTTTGGGGATCCCCCCATTTCAAGAAAGCCCCATGTGATGTCTGCTATATTCTGCTATTTTGATGGTATATCATTGTAGTATAATTTATCTCAAATCATCCTTTTTTTCAGCGTCGTTGTTCTCAAGATCATCTCAAACCCCACCATTGTTGAGAATCAATGATGATCATATTCCCCAATAACCCTAGTATATATATATACACATTATATACATTATATACATTATATACATTATATATATATTATGTACATTATATACATTATATACATTATATAATACATTATATACATTATATAATACATTATATAATACATTATATAATACATTATATAATACATTATATAATACATTGTATAATACATTATATAATGCATTATATAATACATTATATAATACATTATATAATACATTATATAATACATTATATAATACATTATATAATACATTATATAATACATTATATAATACATTATATAATACATTATATAATACATTATATAATACATTATATAATACATTGTATACATTATATACATATTTCCCATTAGTTTTTGGTCACTGGCGAAGTACAAGCCCACCATCCACAGCCCGGCGGCGCCTCTGCCGCCTTGGGGCTCTTTTCCGTCTGGCAAGGCTGGTGTTTGTCAAGAAATTGGGTGCTCCAGAAACGATTTCTATCAGAAATATATGATGATCGAAGAAATTCTCTGGCAGGGCTTTGCTTTGTAGATTTTTGTAGTCACGATATCAACAGACAAGATGGGTCAACTATGAGTGTTCAATGCAAAAAAGGAGAGAGAAATCTGACATCTGTGGATTTTGTGTTGTCAAATATGTTGGTTACCTTTCACTAAAGTTACAATAAAAACATCCGACGAGTGCTGTCACTGAAAATTGTGTCGAATGTTCTCTATTCCACCAAATGAAATGACTGGCTTCCGCGTTCAATGTGCAAACACACCCATGTCACCTTGATTGTCTGATTATCCACTCAAGATCCAAATGATTGTTGAGTATCTCAAAATATCTCCATACATCTCCATGTGTTATATTGCTTTCCTTGTTTTCTTCATTCTCTCCCCTGATTTTGGAACACAGAAACGATGCGCTGGAGGTGCCTCGGTACGACTCAAGTGACCTGCGCCGGATCACAAGAAACGGACGGTTTGATTGCACTTGGATCAAGTATCAAAGCGATCATTTATACAGCGTTTTCTAGAGTTGGCAAATTTGTGGGTCTGTTGATACCCTCAATTTTGAAACCTGCTGAGCTTCAACAATTTGCAAGCTGTCGTCAGTGCCAAGTGGGCCACTTTCAGAAAGGCGTTCTATCAGCAAAGAAAGAATTTCAGTTTGTTCCAAGCTTCGCAACTCCAAAGATCAGGAAAAGCCAAAAAGCATGTGAGCCAGTGAGCCATGATCAAAACATGGTGGATATGGTGGCAAAGTCATCAGTCCTATCATGGGAATCCTTTTGCAATGTTTGTTGTAGGTATGAAATACCATCATTTTGGCCTGAGAGGAACAGTAGGACTGCCATGCCCAGCATGGCTGAGACAGCCATGACTGCCAGTACCTACCGGCACTCTGGACATCTCGACGAGGAATTGAACTTGAAATCTGTGACTCGGCTTCTTATTTGGATCAATGTTTGATGGATTTGAAATGATTTGAATGGGTTTTTGTTGAATTCCGAATGTGGAATAACTAGGAACTAAGATTTTGACTCCAACTGATGGATGCCCCACTTTGACAAACCACGGCTGTCTCCTTTTCGAATTCTGCGCGGGTGGATTTGGGCATGGGTTGGAACTAAATACGCCGAAATTGAGCGGACAAACATGCCAATCCTGTTCCTGTCGATACGCTTCATTTGCTGGGAATGGTCCAATTGAAATAGGTATGTGAGATGGGATGGGTCCAAAACTGTTCGAACCCCCAAGCTGCTACCAAACCTGAGGACACAAGATAATGAAACACAGTGAAATCGGACATTTTGGATGGTGCTTGTACCAAAAAACACATCCCCCACAAAAAGAATGTAACTAATCATAATATATAGATTAGTTATAAAATATACAATGTAATATATATACATATATATATATGTATATGATTCTATATGTATAAATATATAATACAAGCATTCCCAAACTGGGTGGTTTATTCCAGCTCAAGTTGCGGCCAAGATGCTGCTGCCCCAAGGTGGGCATCGATACCCTCCTGGGCCCAGACCTGGGTCCATGGCTTTTTCCCCCTATCCTAGGACCATTTCGGAGGAGGTGGTCATGATCTATAGGGAAAAATAGGACAATATCCAGGAATATACCACAAGGTATGGGGGGATGTGAAAATGACTGAACATGATCTGAATCTCTTGGGTGATGTTGGACTTGCATGGAGTTGCAGGTATCGTACCTTTAGACAAACGTATCGTACCTTTAGACAAACAACCTCAAACAACCGCGTCGTGGGCATGTTCGATGAATGATTGATGAGTGATTGGAAGGTCCAAGAAATCCAGCTGCGGCTTTTTGACCATCCTGGTCATTGGCAACCCAGGTCTCCGAACGATGGACATGACGCCGGCCATGTTGCTGAATGCCTGATCACTGCTCTGTCTGTTGTTCGACAAACAAACATGTACAGTACTTGATTCTTATTGTCAGGTCGTCCAAACGTTTGGGGCAAGAACCTCATATTCTACTTGGGAAACCAATAGGTTTGGGATGGTTTGGGGTTCCTGAATTCTTGGACATACCACAACATACCCAAATACCAAGCTGACTCAGCACAGACAGGGTGCCTCCAGCAAGCTGTTCACCGTCGCTTCCCGTGCTGGAAAGCACACCTTCAGCAGATCGGAGCAGTTTCCAATTCCACCCTTGGGCAAACATGACGACCGGAAATCCTGTCTACCAATTAGGTACCCAATAAATATATTCTGCAAACATCCCAGCGTAATCCATTATATACCATCTGGTAAACTAACATAGCTATTGAAAATGGCCATTTATAGTGGATTTTCCCTTTGAAAATGGTGATTTTCCATAGTTATGTTAGATTACCAGAGGGTAATGAATGATGTAAATGGTTGTTTGCATTGTTTGCCAGAGGGTCCCTGCAGAACCCGACCTCTGATCCCAGCTCGGCAGAGCAGCCCCAACCTGTGCGAAGACGTGCCCATGATGCCCGTGTCGGGAATGCTTCCATCATGTTTCATCATCTATAGTTTCATCCAAAAAAAATGGGGTAAATGATGGTAAATGATGGTAAATGATGATAAATGATGGTAAATGATGGTAAAATGTCAACCCATGAAACCCGGAAAAATATCTCGAAATGGGAAGTTCGTCCTTGGTCTTCTGCTGCTCTGCTTTGGATCCGGCCTGGTGTGGACAGACCCATGATCCCGACGGCCCCGATGAAGACCCAGGGCGACATGCCATAGTGAAGGCACCTCGAAGCACCCGAGTGTCGTCCTGTGAAACTGGAGAACTTTGGATCTTGGGATACCCATCCCCCAACATCCCCAACATCCCCTGCGCGAACAGAAACTCAAAGTGCTCTAAGATTTGAATCTGGCCTCAGGTTGTTGATTCCTCACTCAACTAGGCCAAAGGTTCCATTGTCGGCCTGGAGTTTATGGACCATGTCTGGCAGTAATGTCAGGAACGGACTTTTTCATTCTCCGCGACTGCCTATGATACGTGCGAGATCTCTAGCTGAAATGTCAATGGGTGAAATTAGGTCAAATCTCGGAAGTCTCAGGCCATGGGGTACCCCCTTTGATGTCAAACATATTCAAACATTGTCTTGTAAGTTTGAGGGGCCGGAATGTTGATCCAGAATGCTTGGAGCTGCATCTGAGTGTTGCACATGTAGCCTGCTAGCAGTGAAGCTGCCATGAAGGCATTGGAGATCAACAGAGCAGCCTGGCGGCAGGCCCCCACAGGCTGCGACAGGTCCGGAGGAATCTCTCAGCACTGGGTGGCAGAAAAAGGTTGTATATATAAGTTTCCCAACTTCCCATCCTCAAAAACAAGAGAAAACCATGATATGATGGGAGTAGTGACACATCAAACTATGCAGCTATTTACGACAGCTACTTTGTGGCAATTGGTAGCTGCACAGCCGGCGCCTTGTAGAATGTCGCAGAAGTGATGAATCGAGCTTCAACAATGGTGCCTTGTGATCCAAACGTCGGCCCTGACAAGACTGCATCCCAACAAATCACTGAAACCACCCATTTTGGCGATTCTGACGCAAATTACATAGAAAGACCCTGCTAATATCGGTATCATCTATCTATATCTATATCTATATCTATATCTATATCTATATCTCTATCTCTATCTCTATCTATCTATCTATCTATCTATCTATCTATCTATCTATCTATCTATCTATATCAAAGTTCACTATCTCTATGGTCAAAGTTCGCTGCTGCGCGCCAGGATGCTAAGAATCGACGTAATGGCACACGCCATGGCGGTCCAAGATGTCAGCGAAGCATTGTAACCTGCCCAGCACCCCTTGACCCCTCGACCCCTCCGTGCCTGGAAGCTGCTCCAAACAAAGCGGTATAAAGCTGTTGTGAGCTACCGGGATGGCCAGGATGATAGAAGTTCTTCATGCTGAATAGCCCCTGTACACTTGGTTTAGATTGGGATAGATTGGGATGTACGGTATCACACTGTACGAGTATGTAGCTGTATGATATGTATCTTCACCTCACATTCCACCGGGTCACCAGAATCACCGTCGCCATCCGCTCCCGAGGCTCCCTACCATAGTTTTCCAACAAAGAGCCTTCCACTGCGTCGAAGGCGTGCCCAATAGATATGTAGATCATGAACCTCAGTGACTCAGTGACTCCCTGAGCCAGGAGAAGGCCTCACAAGGTGGTGACAAAGGGCGTCACAAGTTGGTTATACCCCATAAAATTCTGGATACATCATGATTAATATCATCCATAAAAGTCCCAGTTGGCCTGGTAACCTAGTTACATCATGTTACATCATCTAGATATAAAATGATATAAACCAACTCAGCTATCAAACTCAAGCACCACCTTGCACCATCACAGGTCCGAGGCACTGAAAATTGATGATCCAAAAATCGGTCTTTCTGAGAATTCCTTTGACCTGCCACTGGCACTCGGCGCTGCATCTGCATCAAGTGGGCACAGAAAAAAGGTCGCACAGGTCATCCTGTCATCAATAAGGCCCTCCTTTGCTTGTCTTGCCATGGGTACACCTTTGAACATCAAAGTCTTCAAAGTCTTCAAAGTCATCGTGCCATGGGCTATGGCTTACTTCACCCTGGACATCGCAGCTGTTGCCCAGGCTCCTCAGCGACGAAGTTTAACGTCGGCCGTTTTTCCATCTGCCAGGGTCAGGGATTTCATCACGGGGCTGTGACGGCTTTTCCCATGCTGGTTGATTTCTGTAAACAATTTCCAGCCTGCTTAGTAAATGTTAGCAAGTTCCCAATTCGTGGCTTATCCCATTGCTATGGTCCATCTCTGCAACATCAGCATCGTTGGTTAGGAATTTGATGGTTTCACTATGGTTAATGAACTCCCTAAAATATGGTTATAACTAGTTATAACCTTCATCCCCACATCTTGTGCTTTTATAGCACCTTATAGCTGTGGTTTCACTATGAACAAACCACTTACTATTTACGATGCGTTGATCCTCGGTGCCCCACAGCATTGGACAGAAACCCGGCCTTTGCAGAAACTGGCCGTGACTGATACAGTAGAAACGTTAGCGTAAAGGCGACCATCCTCAGATCTGCAAAAACCAGGTCCAAGCGCAGGGATATTCCCATTCTGAATGGAACAACATATAAAACATCCACGAAATTCTAATTTGTTGCATGTGAAATCATCCATGAAATGGGTATGGTCTTCTCCTCCTGGTTAGATAACTGCAGAGGGTCAATGCCGTCCCATGTCTGCACCATCGTACCCGCCGCCAAGTATCGCCGAGTGAAACTGAAAGTTGAGCAATGATGAGATCTGCTTGTTCATTACCTCACGTACAAACCCAATTGGAAAGGGAATTCCTCTTACATAGTTGGGTGGTACTGGGTGATTGTTCAGGAAATTTGCTGAAATGGCTTGAGAATGCAAAAGAGCTATTGAACTACATTACACCTTTGAACTGAAGCAGGATGCCACGAAGTCAGTGGGATTGTCGTCCACGAACAACGGCGGCAGCACGAATGACAGCGATCCACCCACGAAGTTCATGAGGTTTGAAATCATCGCCTTGGTCTCCACTCAAAAATTGGACTTGGATCACTTCCATAGATGATAGAAATATATAGCTATGAGTCAAGACCCTGGTCTTTGGGTGAAACCACCATAATAGCTGTTGCATTGACGTTCATCCCATCTATTTTTGCCTATAGGTTTTCAACTTTTCAACCCATACCCGACAAATGCGATGACCATCCGCCGCCCTTTCCATCAGGCCGCTGCGGCTGGCCGATCCGTGGGCGAGAACCAATCCGCACCCATTTCAGAGGTGCAATTCACGAGCAGCGGCTGGCCTGGACCATACCCTCTGGTGAACTAACATAGCGAAAATGGCCATTGAAATTTCGTGGATTTTCCCATTAATAGCATGGTGATTTTCCATAGTGATGTGGCTGTTTACCAGAGGGTAAATGCAAATGAATGTGGATAAAACGATCAGAGGTCTGAAAATTCCCTCCCACATAGCGGGGAAAACGATTTGAACCTATTTGCCACTAGTTGTCCAGTTGATATCCGTCGGAAAACTGTCAGGATTCTCCAATTTACAAGACTCATGTCACAGATCCTGAAATGTGAAACCTCAACCCACTGCCGGCTGCACCTAAAGCACATAGGGCCTGGCCAAAGACCAGAAACCTCAGGGGTCTGGCGCCACCAATGTCCAAAATGGCTGGAAAGTGATAAGAGTCTTGTGCCTACCCAACCTCCTGACCAAGGGAGAGGATGTCACATGTATCAAATCCATGAAGTAATCTAATTGAAGTATATCATCTGCTGAGACTCAAAACATCGGCGGTCGTGAAAATTGTCCTTGTTGGTGAGTCATCCATCATTTCTGGACACTACCCATGGTTTTAACTGGTTTTATGTGTTTTCAATACCAGTTTGTACAATTTACATGTTTGTAGTCTCCTTGTCCTCTTTTACTGTTGCATGTGTCTATACCCAAATCATACATGATCATACATGTATCAAATATGGGCAGAAATTGCATGTCCCAATATGCAAAGGCACACAAAAGGCGAATTCCCCAACCAGCTCGGCATCAGCTCTGACCTGCCAAAATGGGATCAAAACTTAGGGTTCTCTGGGAGATATTGGCCAGAGACGTGGTCAAAATCTGGGGGCACAAACTCGGTGAGTAACTCATGTTTTTTCGAAAAAGCAATTAATAAATTCTGAGAGCTGCCCTTATTTGTCTTGGGTTAAAATGTTGGAATTGCAATGGGCTGCAGGCTGTGCAACTGATCCTTGAAGCGCCCATTCCCATCTGCAGAACTGTCTGGACAATCTAGAAGACCCACTGAAATCTATGCTGCTTCGTACTTCACTTGCAGCATCATACGGCCTGGTAAAGCCTGATAATGGAATCCCCAACAAACATCATCACCCCTCACCAACCATCTAGGTGACATCCCCAGGCCAGGAGAATATCTCGTCAGGTCTGCGCACCCGAAGAGCTTGGGGAGGATGGAGAGCCGGCGTCCAAAGTGCTGCGCCTCCAATGGGCTGTTCCTGCGCTTTTTGGCAGCGAAAATGGCTTGAAACAACAGGCTGAAAAAGGCCAGCATGGAACCCCAAAATATGGTGATACCGTTATACCATATGGTTAAAACTCAAATCGTGACAGACTTGTTCACTGTTTTTGGGACTCACCATTTGAAGCAATTGTACCGCTGTACCAGTCCGGAAAACAGATGAAACCAACTTTTGTGCCCTCCAGCACTGGCATTTGATTTTGCTGTCAAGTGGCCAAGCAGCAGTTCGCACAGCACAGCCTGTCAGCCACATTTAGTCCTAGGAATTCCCATATTGATTGGAGCACCAATCGTCAACATTCTCACCAGTCGTCTATTATCCGCAGAGCCTCTGTTGATATTCCCAGACCCCCCAAAAAAATACAGCACCTGGCAGGCATCATGTCGCCACTTTCTGGACTTGCAGGCCGAAGTGTCTCCAACAATGCAACAAAACAGGTGATACAACTGGTTTCGCATGTTTCCCCTGCCATCTACTCCGTCACGCCGTGACCACCCCAAGAGCCTAGAGCAATCAGAAGCGTAGCCAGGATGAAAGTCCAGCGACACCCCAGCACCGACACCAGCGGACCCGTCACAAAGGCTCCGGGCACATAGACCTTGGTTGTGGATGCCGTGTGGATGTGGATCACCTAAAAAGAGCACCTGAAGGTTTCTAAGAAATTGGTAGGTGAACATGCCCACATGGACTAGTCATGGACTAGTCTATTCGAGTCTATTCATATTTGGGATGTGACTACTACCAAAGCTTTGACTCATACGCCAGGGATGGGATGACATCCTTAAAGATCCTAAAGCCTTCAAGCACTTATTACAAATAAAAACAACACAAAAACAACATGCTGCCAAAAATGATGTTGAAGGAGGTGAGTTTGGGTGGGCATAGCACCAAGCTCTGAACTCTTTTTGCACAGGGACCAGTGCGTAGAGGATACAAAGGAAATTCATTGCAGCCTCGTCCACGTGCAACGAATGCATGCCCTGTCGCAAGATCGGTACGAAGGTATACTGTGGCACATAGCCTCGCAGATTCGGCAGATTCGGTTCTGGATGGACTATGTTTAAAATTTGGTGCCCGAAACTGGAACTTGTTTATAAGGAGAACTATGATAAACAATGTTGGTATATGGGTGTTGCTCAAAATTGGGAAACCCCTTTTCACTGTTTGGTTTCCTCATTGACATGATGACCAATAAATTGGATGATTTGGGGGTCCCCCATCTCAGGAACCAAGACATGGACACCCAAAAGTCTATCAGTTGCGTAGATGAAATGGAATGACATGACCAGAAAATGGGGTCGCCCGAACACCCCAAGTTTGTTTGGAACAAGGTGTTTTCCACCACCCAGTGACACATGAAACGCTTTGGTTGCCAAGGTGCTGACGCAAATGTCCAAGCTCAGAATCCCAAGAGCCACCCAGCGCATCCAGCTGTTGGTGTGGGTATCTTCCTGAACCTGCTTTTGCTTGGGCCAAAGCTGTTGGGTGGTTTGGAAATTGTGAAACTACACGAAATCGGTGAAATGGTATGATGGAATTCGTGGAAATCTATGGAATGGAAATGTATAATAATAGCAATAGTATGCATAGTATAGTAATGATAATGATAATCATAAATTCAATTCCAAGGCGAGCCCCTCCCATGGGCGCCTCTCCGCATCTGAAGCAAACCCTTCTGGCCAGCTGAAAGTGCCTTGCCAAGCTCATTCGGCGCCCGGCTAGGCCTTCAAACGGCAGCCCATAGCAATGTCAGGGAACCGTGGAATGCCCGGGGCGCTTCTTTAGATCTTTGAAGGTTGAAACTTGGGGAATGGCCCTGGCCCAAGGGCCGAAGAAACAGCCAATCCGGCATATGTATGAGCTTCCAAAAATGCAAAGGGTCAAAGTTGTTCTACCCAAAAAAAGGTTTAGACTGAAGACGAACCAAAGCAGCACTTGACACGTCCCAGGGTAATCGATAGTTTGTAACTCGTAAATTGCAAGACGTGGTGGACTGCTGAATCCTATAATGATGGTGAGTACCCAAAACGGGTTGTTTCAAAGCTCAAATACCCTTCATTGCGAAACCACAGTTTGTGTTTAATGGTTCAGTAGATAGTTTACATTACATGACCCAGGCGTTTCAGCGTTTCTGTGGCTGCCGGGTGCTTTTCACCCTCGGATCCGCCACTTTCAGCCCAGACATGGCGGATTTGGCATCTGGCCATGGGTCCAAAAAAAAACTGCCCACACATTTAATTTGGTCAGTTTTATATTGAACCATCCATTTTGGAGATTTTGGAGGTCTAATAAGTTTGACCAATCCCAATCATTCAGACTCTTTGGCTAGAGTTTTGGATGTTTTTTCGATCTATGAGACATACAGACAGAAACATACTAAATTACTAAACAATTACGACCTCTCCACACGCAAGACTGCAAGACCCTGTTCAACCTCTGTCAGCCGCATTTTGGAGACATTCCCGCCGGCGACACAATTCCAAATGACAGCAGCTCAGAGAACCACATCCACAACGGGCTGTTGGTCTGTCCGAAATTGGGAAATTACCAATCCTTTGTTTCCCCTACTAACCAGGGATGGTCTTCACATCTCCATGTTTGTTGATGGCACCATTCACGACTTACTTTCAACAATGTTGGAATCGAGCGTCTTTTTTGTTTCCGGAGGTATAAACCAGTATGTGTCTGTATGTATATATATATATATACATGTATATATGTGTATGTGTATATATGTATATAAAGAGAGAGAGAGAGAGTATACCCCAGTTGTATGTGGGGAATAACCCACTTACTAGATGGTATGTCAATGTCAAAGGCATGGATGAACCGAACGGCTGTCACTTCGGAACCCTGCAACTCTCAGGAGCGCCGGTATTCCTGGGAGCTTCTCGGGTCCAATGCAACTGTACGGTTTCTTTGGCACAACTGGGGGGGAAGTACGTATATGCATTCATATGCACAATATGTTTCACTTCAACAGCAAAAACAAGTAGGGACCAGTGACCCTGCGAAGCTTCCGACTTTGCACATACCGATGCTGCAGAAGGTCTTCTGCCTTTCCACTCCACATCATCTTGACGCGGGGCACCGGAAATATGCGGGATTTGAAGTTTGAAGGAGTGTCTTTCAGCGTAGATTGATCAGATATGATCAGTATGTCAAAGTTTCAAGGTCATTTCAAGCCGAATCTTCGAGAAGTTTCTCCCAGCCTCCATCGTTCCATAAAGTCAATGACTTTTATTCAACAAAATGAATAGATAAACAGGAGGCCCTTGCATGCTCTTGCATGCAACTTATCCTTGACTGAGTCACTCCAGATCTCTGAAACCTGCTAGAATTTGCTAGAAATGCTCCCTCTTGGGCTCATCCTCTGCCGAATGGTTCTCAAGGCCAACCCTACCGAGTTGCAGGCACTTTGGCCCGCACGCGTTCATGGACGGGTGCTCCTGACTGTGATGCCGCAGCTGGTACCCCACTGGACACGGATGATGCCGAGGAAGCCGATGGCGCAGCGGCAGTGGATGCAGTGGACGCGGCTGAAGCCGCGCCGCGCTCATGCGCTGCTGGGGCGGCTGAAGATGATGCACCAGAGCGTCTGCAGCTGAATGGAGAAAAGAAGCAGATGTTCATGGTGGGTGGCGGTTTCAACCCCAGCCAAATAATATATGGATATTATGTATAGGATTGTATAGGTATATCATCATATATTGCAGATATTGCATATGTATACTTGTAAATTGGGAGGATTGAAAGGACAGAATATTTGAAACCACCCGCTAGTTGGATCTTAAATCCCCATTTAATGGCGACGACTATTTAAGGCCGCCGGAATCCACGGAGTGAACGGTGGAAGTTGGAATTAAAACCATCAAGCTTTCACAAAATCATCGAAAAAAATGTTGAAAGATATTGTCTATCCTCCTCTACCGGTGGAGCCCCATGTCTTTTGACTTTGAAAAGATGGGAAAAACACCTGCTTTTGGGAGAGGCCTGCGTATCCGCCTGCTGCGCTGGCTGGCAAGGTTCATTTGCCTCAGGTCTCAGATTCTGAGGCGCATGGTGATGCCCCCATAGTCTGTTGTTTGTATCCCACTTCCATACATGTGTTGTTTATTTCCCATATTATTATATATGAATATATGTTATATATATATATACACATATATATATATATGTAGTTATATGATGTTATATGTGTATGTATATATATATATTGTTGGGTATTTGCCAGTGGTGGCCCCTTTTTTTCGGATGGATCTTCCCCACTTCCCTACCCGCCAGGGCGGCCCCAACGTGAGGCTATTGAAGTCGATCAAGTACCTCCCAAAAGTTTGGTCAAAAGTCCCATCTCTGTTAGCAAAGACAAGAGGAATTCAAACGAAATTGGCTGATCTGATAACGAGACCTCGTTTTCATCCACGAAAAATATGAGACATCTGACAGATCTGACATCGACAGTTTCGATCTTCTGTCCAGCACAAGTTGCGCCTGTGGCCGTTGAGCCGAAGTTCGCAAGCCTCACAGTCCCGAGCACGGTGTCAGGATGGATTGCTGGCTGGTAGGCTCAACCATTGCAAGCGGGGGATGAGAATTTACCTATTTGGAGATTTTGGCCAACCCATCTCAGCGCAAACCATCAGAGCCACCATAATTGCATCACCCCCAGGTCCACAAATGTTGACATTCAAACCTTCAAAGTGAGAGACCATCAGACCCTTTTCAACCTGGTGCACGGTCATATCCGAAGCCACTGCAAAATGCTTTGGTACGACAGTACAGCCAGTGTAAAAAATGCGGGGCCACCACAGCTCCCTTCATGCAAGTCGTAGTCTAAGATTCATAACCCTGTGATGACCTGGATATCATATCACGCACCTCATGGCTAAGCTGAGCTCAAATTAAACTGAAAAAGAGACAAGCTCTTCTGAGAAAGATCATATTCCTCCAAGAAAAAGGCAAGCTTCAATTAACATCAACTACAACTAACCAAAGGAAACCAGATCTCAAATGCATTGCTCTCAGAGGTATGGGAACCTCCTTCATCTGATCCACAGCGTTCTGAAGGATCCGATCGCTTTCCACGTCGAAGGGCACCCACCTGAGAGAAGACTTGTTGAGCCATCTAATCTAAGCAGATTCACCCGTCAACTACAGAATTATGCACACTATGAATGCATGTGTGTAAAGGGTGTAGCATACATAATTGATTTTGCGTATGCATTTAGACACTTGGCAACATCTGCGTTTGTACAAAAACAGGCTACTCCCAAATCCAACGGTTTGGAATCTTAGCCATAGGAATTCCATGAAGATAGCCTTCTCAATATAATTCAATATAACCTTCTATGAATTCTGGAATTGGTTTAATCCTAATCTTCCCTATGGTCAGATTGCCATAGAGATTGGCCCATTTTTTTTGCTCTAGAGGATGGCCCACAGCCATCCCGCTGAAAATTCATGGTTTTATTGAAGCAACCATTGGATAGTTTAGATTTTGGAATAGAAAGGATAACAACAACGAATAACAATAGAAAATAAATGATAATCATAGGACTTGATATGTAATGATTATATATATATATACATAACAACAATAACAATAACAATAATACAGGAGCAATCACAATGATAGAAATGAAATCCCCATTAAAATGAGACACTTCGAGGCTGTCCCCCGATTTGCAGACAGACCCAAATGTCAATCAACAAGAGTAACTCAGCGCCGGACCCCTTGTCGCCTTCAAATTCCCATTCACAGGCCTCTAGAGGATTGCCAAAGCATGGTGGTTCATCAGTTTGAAACCCAGTCTCGCCACGTGCGGTCACCCAAACTTGAAATTCCAGTGGCAAATCCATCGGCAAATTCTTGGAGTTGTTCTGTAACACTGCTAATCCGATTCATATCCCATATTATATCCCAGTAAATCAGATTAATATCCCATGATCTCATGAATAATAATGGATATTATCCACTAATCATGGGACAGTATATCCCAGTAAATGAAATTAATCCCATTCATGTCCCAAATGTATCCACTAATATCCACTAAGAATGGTATATCTCCGCCACAGACATCCGGCGCCATTTTTCAACTGACACCTCTCGGGAGACGTGGGCCTTGGAATCCTGCAGGGCGGGAAGTCCCATGGGGCTGTTTGAAAATCGGATATTCTCTTTATTTAGATGGTGATTGACTGATTAATCATCCATTTTCTCTAGTTTTCCCTCTCAAAAGTCAGATAAAATCTCACCAATTCGAGAATATATGTATATACATATATATATATATACTTATATATATATATATACACTATGTTCAGACACACCCAATGTATCAGGGCAGGCATACAGGAATCCCATGTCATTTCTCGACAGGACCCTCTCCTCCAAGACCAACCGCATGGCTTTCTCCACGTCACCACCCACTGCACAGAGTGCCACTCGGGCGGACTCCTCACACCGAAGAGAAAAGATGAAACTTGGGAATCCCCAAAAACTTACCAGTTGGATCATCTACTTTGAGGGCAACCAATTTTGGGCGTCACACCTACACACCTACATTTACCATACTTAATTTGTCTAGCAAGAATTTGCGCTGACATGAATATCCAACTGGAACAGCACTTCCTAATCTCATCAGGACCTCATCATCATCAGTCATATCATGATGATTGACATGAAGTCAATATGTTATATATATATATATATGTTGCAACCTCACCATTAAAAATGGAAAAACTCAAACTGTGAAAAAATAGTTGAACATATATTTCATTCTTGATGGCTGAATAATACATTATATATATATATACAGTACCCACCAAGCCACACAAGTCAAACCGGACCCACGCCAAGGACCTTGTCCATTCCCATGCCCAGCAGCTTCTCAATGGGATCGTATGAGCCTGGAATCCCAAGAAGTTGGGGTCCAAGGCCAAATCTTTGACGGCTTCAAAATGTTTCAATCATGGCAAGTGATTTTTTTTTGAAGTTCTATCTGCACCTAAAAAAATTGGAGTTGGAGTTGTGACTAATGTTGACGGTGATTCATTCTTTTCCATGATTTAACCAAGACAAATGGGAAATCTCTCAATCCATGGGCATTTGACCTGCTTTGGTTTCCCTTACTTTTTCTGTGCCATGGGTTGGCCAAGGTTATTATGGTTTCTGAGGCCCACTACACCGCCCATTTCGCTTCACGTCTGGTCGATCTTTCACCTCGGGTGCAACGTTCCCATGCTCGACTGTGATAGAATGCAATGTCATCGATTGCAGACATGGTCTTGTCCGAAATCTATCGGGAAGAAAATGCGTCATCAGTGAGTTATATAATCATCGTTTTCCCAGCAAAGGAAAGTATATATGTCAAAATTGCAATTGTGCCGCATACCGCATCTTCATACAAACACCATATTGGCATAATGGCAACCATGTGGATTTCAAAACGGAAATTCTGTTCCAGGTTTCTCATCAAAAAAAACATGCCCCCTGCCTATGCTTTCCAAGACCCGCAGATCAACATCCCAGATCCACACGCTTCGCAGCTTTCCCCACTGATGTCCCGCACAGAGGCGATACTTGACCTTCCAAAGCTTTGCAAATGGAGAAAATGCACGAAGGATGACCCAGTCAATGAGTAGTGGGAGTGGTTTATGCGATAGTGTACCCGTGCCTAACTTTTCGGCCATTCAAAGATCATGAAACATCAATCAACTTGGATACTGATCCACATTTGGACCTTTCATGGGCGAGCAGCAGTACAAGAGAACCGTGCAATTTCCTCGATTGAAATGATTGCATCATCGTGATCTTAAATCCCATCCCTGTTTTTCTTTTGTTCATTGGAGAATGGGTTCTGCCCAAAAATAAGGTGCTTGAAAATCCAACAGTTTATCCCGTTCCATGGGTATGTAATTTTCAGCATTTAAATCACAATAATTTGGGGGTGCAGTGCAGAACCTATTTTTCAGCTACCAAAACCCCCAGGGAGATGCTCCAATCGCCTCCTGTTGGCCGGAGCTGTCAGCGGCTCGAAACCTTAGGAGGCTGGGCTTTCGGATGAAAGGCTTCCCTTCGTTACGTCTGGTAAGCCTGGCAGATTGGAAAATCAATCGTAATATGTGCGCTGTATAATGATAATATTTTTTTTTCATGGGAATATTCTATATCATAGATATCTTTTTGTCAGAAGATTGATGAAAATTGTCCTGTATCATCTATGACTGGCGAGTGTCCATTGTCGGGTCAGATTGACGGTCTTGAAAAACTCAAAACACCAAACAGCTGCCGTTTTGCAATGTGATCTCGACATGGATATGGGTGAAAACCCTGGCAAAAGAAACTGGGGCCTTAGTTATGAGTGTTCATCCTCCTATACAGCTATACAGATGGTTCATGGGTATTGACCATCACCCTATCCCATCTACAAGTATACCAATGTCCATTGCCATGATCAATTACTGCAAGTTAACCATCTCACTAGGTGTTGCTCCATCCCCATATCTCATTTAACAGCAATTGCGAGGTAGTCAATACGCATGGTATATCATTCAAACATATTGAATTGAAATGAGTTTGAGTTGTTCATTTCCAAGATATCCCATCCACATGTACATCCATTCAAACATATTCTACACCCTCCAGCAATCAAACGTGGCAATGAAAGAGAAACCCAAATTCTAAATTTGGAGCTTTAGAGCTGGGTGGGAAAATCATCTCTCAATGGATCTGGTGGATTTCCAGTTGCCTGGGCTCCCCAGCTGCTCGAGCCGCCGTAGGACCTCCGGGAGGACTTGGAGCCTCCGAAAAGCGACGGCTGCTGGGAGTTCCACGGGGAGAATGGGATTGAACCAACCAAAATATAGAAAAAACAGACAAAAATCATGACTTGACCAACCAAAAAACTAATGGGATTGATCATCATTGATATTGATCCCAGGATTTTAATTGATTGAACTATGATTGAACCTCAGTCGGAGTAGCGCAGGGCAAAAAAGCTCATGACAATGGTAGAGCACACGCACTCGTTCAGTATTGCCCTCGAATGTGTCAGGTTCGGGGGTTGCGTGAAAATCAATGGTTTGATTCAAGAGAAATGTTGCCGGAAACCGCGTTTGGAACTGTTTTCATTGATATGATTTGTGTCCCAAAACTATCCAATTCCTGCACTGTTTCCCTTCAACCAATTCCACCCAATGGCTTGACCCACCATGGCATCCCCACTGGCATCACCGAAGCCACACAGGGGCCGATCCTGAACAAGTGCACTGCACTAGTCGGCATGGAACCAGGAAAAGGAAGATCAAACGGACGGGTTCACAATGCATAGCCTCTACCAATATTATATACTCTCTGGCAAATTAACATAGACCCTGGAAATAAACATGGTCTAGTGGAAACTAATCTTCCAACCCCTATCTACCAGGGTCTATGTTAATTTACTGGATGGTACATACTATATTACTATCTGACTATAATGTGTATTGCAGAATGCTCCACGTAACTGCGTTTGTCTCAACATGGGGGAGGCCCCAACCTGCTATGTTATGGAAAAATAATGACAACCTTTGGGGTCCCAAAGTGATCTATACACATCCCATGATCATCGGCAGTCCATCCGTGACAGCACCCCCAGATCTGTGGCTCCCTTGCTGCCACTGACACTCGCGAGACTCCTCAGCAACCAAATGTCCATATTGGGATTGTCCAAAAAATGATGGATGGCGCCCCGATTGTGTAGCCATTAAAATTGATATGCCCTCAACAATGCAATTCTCTTATATAAAATCACAATCGAGCATGAAAGCTATCAATAGCCTGTGTTTTCAATCAAAACCATATCAGGAAGTGCTTTGCTCCACAAACTACTGTTGCTGTCAAGTACTCTCTGATGCTATCAAGCCCCATTGGGTACTGATCAAACAACTAAAGCAACCTTGGGCCGGCCATTGTGTCACCGGTATCCTCACAACTACCCCGGTGGTCATTGGCGGCTGGGTACCCTTGCTGCTGCGATTGGGAGCCTGGTGGCTCAAACATCATGGCTTTCAAGCTACAAACAGGCAGCTTTCGCACGCAATCATCGTTGGAACTCCCTTGGGATACAGGTATGGTTCAAAATCTTTAAATCCTCCAGAGTGGTTCGGTAGTCACTATAGAACCCACCAAAAGGTGCCTCGGGTGCAGCTCCGGTCATTGCCTGAGTCTGACATCAGGCAGGGTAGGAGTCAAGGTTACGTACCATGAAAAATGGATGATGCATACTAATCATGAACAAAATCATGGTCCCCTGAACCTCCTGAAATTTGGCCAAGACCTAGATGATACTGTTGCCAGAACCTAAATGTTGCCGGGAAATCATCTCTTTCACCCCAAAACAGTGGGTTTTCCACTTCCATCCAAGTTGCCAGGGGCCGCTCCTCAGGCCGCCTGCGAAGCTGCAAAAAAGAACGGGATCATGTACCTAGTGACCTGGTGGTTCTCAAAACCGCTGGTTTAGTATAATTTATCTACGATCATTGAACATCATCTACTATCATTTGGATACACCAGATATGAAGTTACTACAAACTGACCATTAGATGGAGCAGCTTCTCTATTGGGTGGATCTTGCAGGGAGTTCAGGTACCCCTTTTAATCTGGGAAGTGCAGACCGGGATTCACTTGGACATCTCGCGATCTAAATTGATGTATAGTGACCGACTACAAGATAGAATATTTTTCACTAGCCGGCACACGAGTGAGAAAATTACCTTCGGCAAAATTACCTTAAAAAACACCACAAGATA
>BGPT01000289.1:203272-218455 GCA_003297045.1 Symbiodinium sp. clade C Y103
ATGCTCAATGCAATCTGCTCAATACCCAAGTCCCAGAAGTCGCAAGAAAAGACTGCCAATTGCCCATGGCCGGCGGGCTTGCCGTAGGCAATTAAATAACGGAGACGCTCAAAATCACCATCTGCCCCAACCTGTGGCACTGGATACTGGGCGTCTGGGGCCTTAAGTACCCGCCAAAAATGTCAACCCTGAACGGACCATGGCTGCAGTTAGAGGTGCCCCCAAACACTGATGAAGGATACAATCCAGAGTTCATCAAGGGTCAACATTATCCCGTGTGGGAGAGGCGTGTCTTTCTACCAAGTTTACTTTACCACTCCACCAGGTGTTGGTTTGTCATGGCCTACTATGTTGGTAGTTTATCCACCCATCTTTGGTAGTTTACTGCCGAAATGGACACAACAACAAACATTGACATAGGATAGACATGGCATAGGTATGTGTGTCACACACTGGTTTTCACACCGACATTTTCTTTGCGTTGGTGCAGCTGGATTTTCATCCTCCCAATGACATGATATCGAGGGACACTTTTGAGCCTATTCCATATTGATCCATGGTGTAGCCTGGAACCCAAGCCATTCCAAATGGCCAACGCTTTGGATGAGCCCAAATCTTCAGGTCTAAACCTCCATAAAGACGGTGTATTTTTATTTAATACGTTGAAGCACCTGATATTAATTCCCAAATGGGGTAAGCACACACTTTTTCGGCAGTTCCACCGGTTCCACTATGATCCATGATCGACTGATTCTATGGATTGTTGTGAAGCTGCGAAAAATGATCCGCATCTCAGGAATGGAAAATTGCTGATAATCATGACACATAACACAGTTATAAATATGTATATATATATATACATGTGATGTTTGTAAGTTGCAAGTGGCATATAGATGAATAAAAACTCCCAATTATGTTGCTCATTAGCCACTTGCAAATTGGGATGAACCTCCAGTAATGGTACAATTTCACAATCGGATGTTCGATACTAGGATTTAAAACTCCAGAAAAAAAAAAAAAAAACTGATCCCTGTGACAAACCGCCAACATCTGCATCTCCGTCTTCGAAAACTTGCTCCGTCCCTCCCAGCAGACATGTCTGCATCTCAGTCCGCAGCCATGTGCATGGCTGGCATGGCCATCGGCGGCGCCTGGCGTAGGACAACAATCCTTGAGGATATAGTTGGGATACAATCAAGATTTAATTGGTATATAATGGGATATACATGTGCATACGTACATATATACATTAAATATACATGTGTGTATACATACATATATATATATATATCATATCTGGGTTTGTCTAAAATGGAGATCTACCCCCAATCTATGGAATGTGAGGCACGGGAAAATGATGATCAACCGGTGGATTTGGGGTATACCACCCCATTTTCAGACAACCCCAGATTAATCAAAACAAACCTGCAGTTTTGGCCCTTACTCCGTCACCAACGTCCAGTCATAAGTCAAGACGTGGCCCACACGAATGGCAAATCTACTGATCCACTAGCTTCTTCTATCTATATCGGTAAAAATAGTGCTGACCTGCCAGGAGAATATCAACTTCTAAGCCATGATTGGACGATGTTGAAAACGGACAACTGTCCCGGGTTTGGCTTGTGTCACATGTTCTCTTTGGTCACCATGTTCTCTTGTTGGACTCTGTTGCTCTCCAACTTTGCCACTTTCGCACAAAGATTGAAATGCAAGAGCCTCCAAGTGGGATGAAAGATCTTGGGCAACCAAGCTTTTCACTGGGAAACATGAGTGACATCACCTCAACCAAAAAATGGTGAGTATATTAAATGCCAATAAATGTGTTGCCGCACCACTATCCCAAGAATGCCGCCACATCCCTTGTTTCTTGGCCGTCCCCAAGCATGCCAGAACCACTCCGTGCACAGGAAGTGCCTCGGCAGGCGATCCCAGCGGCCGATCCCCCTGTGAAACGCGATACATTTGCCAGGCTGCAAACTATACAACGGACCGCAAAATTCGTGGATTATTTGGGGATTATTATTTGGGGATTATACAACTATACAACTATACAACTGATTCTTTGGGGATTTATCATGTTCAGCAATTTCCCACATCGTTTGCATGATCACCAAACATATTGAATCAATGATTAGCCATTTCCTCATTCGACAAAGTCATGTTTCAGTATCACTAAAACAGGAAAACTGGAAAATATATGTTTGACATGTAAAAAAATAATCCCAAATATGCTTGAACATGTTTTTGCAAAAAGCGAAACCAGCAACCAGTATATAAATTGACATCTCCCTATCTCTGACCCATGGTTTTCAATCAACTTGCCCGACCGCCCAAGGTCCGAACCCCTTGAGGAACCATTGGAGCCTGGCCGTGAAAACCCATTTATGGTTGGTTCTGGTTGGTTTTGATGTTAGGGACCCCCTTTTTGAACTTTTTTGTTGATCAACTCCAATGTAAAATAGGAGGTGTATTTTGGACAATCCCATGAAATGCTCATCAACTGAGTTTTTTCGAAACTGCGAAGCAATGACGACATATCCTTCACCAGTGGGTTGTATCGAGATCAGTGGTGGATCACCTTCAAGGACAGATGCATGGCATCATCAATCAGTCCAAAGTTTGATGCTTGCAAATCAAACTTGATGAAGTGGTTCATGTTTTTAAAGATGTATATATATATATACATATATAATTATAATTAGATCTTTAATATTTCATAATTGTCATTTCTGACTTTGAGGCGTTGGCGAAGATCATTAGAAACAAATCCTTCGTTGCGACGTTTCGGAACAGTCGCCGTGCATTGCTGGCCGCGGCTGACCCTTTTGGTGCTCCTGATGGTGGCCATTCTCGGCGTAAACCCATCATCTCAAGTTCAACCCCAAACAAAGCGTAGAACCGGGGATTCTGTAGGCCCCCTCCAAGAAAAAAAGGCGTGCTGCTTGGAAAATGGAAATGGGAATTTACGGCAACCTCTAAGAAGACGGATTTCACTATCCAAGAAAAAATGTGAAACATGGCCCCAGTCGTGGCTTCTTGCGCCTGTGGGGGGTACTGTTGCACCTCAGTTGGGGAAAGGTGGGACCTGAAGAGCTATGAAAGTCCTGGGCTGTGCTGTAGATATGCTGATTTAATAGGAATTAATGGTGAGTTAACCAACCATAATGGGGATTTAATGGGATGTAATGGGCCTTAATATACTTATCAAACATGGCAAGCTGGGAAATCCTCGAACTAGCCATGGAGGTTTGGGGGATTTTCCAGCAAGCCATGTCTGAGTACAGGAGGGCAATTAGAAGGAACACATGTTTGGAACCAACCAGAGGATTTTGTAGCACCTGGAGTCTTGACTATTTGGAAATGTGTCAAGAATGGAGCTTCGGTACGGGGACATGCCAATGGACCAGCCATTTTGGGGGGACCTGGCTTTGACCCATATCCACTTTTGGCTTTCAGCCACCAAATTGCTGCCGCATCGCGGGTATTTAGGTCAAAATGTTGTTGATGGATCGAGATCTGCTTGTTGGAAATGCACCAGTTGCTCGCAAGTATAGCTATATAGATATTCATCTCCTCCCTGAAAAAATCAAGGGTTTTGACCCATTTCCATGTGCCTACATGTGGCTACAATTCCCTCAACATCAACATCTTTCATCCGTTTTTTCAAAATCAATCCCATGGATTTTCGGATATATGTCCCATTGAAACTGCCATTGAAACTGCCATTGAAACTGCCATTTAAACTGGCTATCCCCTGCGCTTTTCTCCATCTGCTTTCAGTGAGAGCGGCATTCCACAGTTGATGGTAGCTATTGTTCAACAGGGCCGCCTTGTCCTCCACCTTGCGGCGTTTTTTGGACTGGAAGTCGGCAGGATTTCAGCAAGGAATACAGGGAAATCACCAACCCAAAAGATGATGGTTTCATGGGAAGTTCATGGAGATTTCGCCAAGAAATATGAGATTTCTAAGGGATTTAGCCATGAAAAAAACAGTGATTTTAGCAATGAATAATGGACACATGGAGGATATAATCTATGAATATTCTCAGCTGGTAATTTCTTACATACCTACAGTAGATGGACAAAATATTCAAACCCTGCAACACAGACGATGTTGAACCCCCGCACCCCCAAATCTCAATGTTTCAGCGCGCTTGCTAACAAAAGTGATGTTTTGGTTTGATTTGTTTCGTCCATTCGGGCTAACGCACTCCGGGTTACATTAGCATTGAACTTTGGGGGCGAGGGGGTTGTATCGGATACAAGGGGTTTGAATATTTCGTCCATCTACGGTAGTTCGATGATTTATGTATTAAAGATGGTGATTCTCCATAGCTATGTTGAATTACCAGAGGGATCCAGAGGGTATGATGGAGATATCATTGATATATAACTACATATTTTTGTATAACCTAACATGATTTGTCGGTCTGAAATGGGGGATTAAACAGCAGTTAAGTTATGTCGATTGACCAGTGGATAGGAGAAGGTAATGAATTAAAAAAAGCAAACGCTGCAAGATTCTAACCCCGATTGTAGGATATCTTGTACCATTGCGACAACCGCATCATTTTGAGACTCTGCAAGGATCCTTCCCCAAACCCTGGTTTTTCACATAGCAATGTTTGTGGCAGACTATGCTGCCGAATCTGCGAGATATCGCCAATTTTGTGCTGCTTCAAGTCCTATTGTCTTGTTGAAGTATAGGGGTCAAAACGATAAGCCCCGAAAGGCAGACAGGTTGGAAAACCCAATGCCTTAAACCATCCCCAAAATCTCCATTTTCATGGATGGGATTCAAACATTCCCAAGTCATGATGGGTCTGATAGGTCTATGGCAGCCAGGCTTTCCCACATTTCAGATACCATGATCATTTAAGCGCTCATTGCTACTCCATCTGCGGTTGCCATAGCAAGTGATCAAATATCGACTTCTGTTTCACTGATCGCGCATCAAAAAAACACTAGCACCATCGAGTTACCCTCTGGGAAACTAACATAACTATGGAAAATCACCATTTTTAGTCGAAAATCAACTATAAATGGCCATTTTCAGTAGCTATGTTAGTTTATCAGAGGGTAATGCAAAATCACCTTGCTGAAAGATCACCATTGATTTTGGGCTGGATTCTGCTTTTCATGGCTGAAACATGGCTGATTTTCCCAAAGAATCTGTCGAAAAAAAAACTGCAGCTGTGATTTCCCACCTTCGGGCTCTGGATCATCTCCTGCAGACCTGGGTGGATGTGGATCCAAAAAATCTGGTGTCCATTGTATTCCAAATTGGAGTACCATGGAATACTACTCACATTAATTCCAAAGCATTTGGAATACTATGGAGATACCATACTTCGGTGAAATCCCAATGTTCATGGGTCATGTGGTAAATCCATGTGACAACAAACATACCAAAAGTCGAAGTGTGTAGTTATAATCCATTTAGTAAGTAGTGGATGTTTTCGGGGAATATGGCGAATGTACCACGAGAAATGATGATTTCCTCAGTGATAAGGAGACATGTGCTATTTATCTACTCAGGATCTATCCAGTCGCGTCAATCAACTGGGGTATGGGTCGTAATGGTCACCACCAAAAAATGGATGGTTTAACTTCTTCTGCTGCAACAAAGCGGGTCACACCCCCTGGAGATTAGTCAGCAAAAATGGAGATTCCAATAACAACTATATGGGAATACAGTGGTCTCTAAGCACCAAATTGTAGTAATTGCTGCAAATGCTTCGTCATTGGAACCTGGGGATTCAATTTAGGAAATGTAAATGGGTATAACTGATGTATCATAGCTACTCTTGCTGAAACATCCCCAAAGCAAGTGGGATTTGATGCATGTCCTACCTGGCAACAGAAAACGTTGGCCGTATGCCTGGAGAAGAAGATACAAGCAGGGCACTAAAAAAACAATCCAATGACAATTGAGTGATACCCATACCGTATTGCAGAGTTGGTCATATCATCTGCCCGCATCGATTGGTTCGTTCTCGTCCTTCTGATTCTCTAATGGGTTGATTCCCCAAAAAACACCCGTCGAATCTCCATCGCACGGTGCATTGCATCCCACAAGCTCAGCAGCATCCCCATTGTCGGATGGCTCATGTTAGCAACCACAGCCATAGTAGTGACAATCCACAATGAACCCAGGGGGAATCCATACGTCACTGGGATTTGATGGGTTGCTTAATGCTGTTTACTCTCTGACAATGTAATTAGCTTGGGAAAATCACCATATTGTTTTAAAGGTAAATCATCGAACTACATTTCAAATGGGACATCTGTGCCACAGCTATGTAACAAAACAACAAGAGGGTATCCCTATGTCTGCTGGTGAACTCCTCATATGTTTTGGACAAATCCCCACTCTCAATCCCCAAAATGTGGGTTTGTCTGAAAATAGGATATCCATGGATATCCCCAATTCCAATGGATTATCATCATACTCCCTCTTGAAATGGCTATTTGGGGGGTTAATCGCCTATTTTCAGACAAACCCATGTCCACCGTTAAGATGTGCCAAGTGTCTCAGCGTCTTTCTCTGTACATCCGTGGGAGTTGCTACAGCCGGAATCCTAGGTCAAAATGGCTGGATACTGTGGATGGAAGAAATCCGGCACCAGTTGATAGGTGGGAAACATCCCATTATTCGTAGGCTTACCATCCAAGGTGGCACAGGATTTCTTCCACCCACCGTATGTAGCTGTTGAACTGTTCCCTACTTATCCGTTGGAGTTCGCATCGTTAGCGCATCGATTGCCAGAGTTGGGTGAAACGCATCGATACCGTCGTTTACTATAAATTGTTTGAACATACAATCAGAAGTTGTGGATCATGAGACTGATGAACTCCCTAAGAAAACTGTGGCTAATACTGGGTAACTGGGGTTGTGAACTCACAGACTAAGGAACCTCTGGCATGGTACACTGCCAAAAATCTGCCTTTTTTTGCTATTTACCGGGACTTCCCAGCAGGCCATATTTGATTCCGACTGTCCAAGAATCTGACACCCCTCCTGGGTTGCGGACATTGGAGCCTGATATGCCTCAGTTGGCTCGCTAGCACGGTGGCCACTGATCCCCAAGATCCCAGATGATGAGTCCCACCCATAAGAGTGGCAAGTCCTTGGGGATGGTGGATCCTATTGCATTTACTCACATGAATAGTAGAAACCCATAGGAAATCTGTTGAATGTTGGGATCTTCGCATTGCCCATCGAGTCGGATGATCATCTCACTTGGGACTTGGTCACCTCATGTCATTCTAGTAGCTTAGTAGCTCCTATGTCCCCTGTCTATTGCGCCCCCTTTTTGGTTATCCAAATAGCTGATGTTCACTCGTCAGGGTATATCTGAATCACCATGACTCAGTGTTTTGCCTACTTGAATCACCATGTCTGTTGGCCGATTAAACTTCATTAAGCATCATGAAACATCATGGAAACCACATATTTTGGCAGGTCAATCGCCAAGCGACACGATATCCCGAAGGCGTCCCCGTTGGGGTCTGCAGCACACCTGGCCACTGGCTGATGCCCCGGGGGAGGGGGGATGCAACCAGAAAAACTCTGCAGAGATATGTATCATGATGTTACAATGTATAAGGTACTGTATCATATTGCAGTATAAACAGGATGCTTCTCTTTTTCTGTGAGTCAGAAATCCGCCATAGAGCTTTTCTGCATCATGTCATGGAATTCAATCCCATGAATTTGGCAGATGAAAATTCAGACAGGTCCTGTTTGGGTTTCTCGCCCCCACAGCCAGTGAAACCAGTTGGTGCATCTCCCAACAGACAAGGAACAGCATTCCACGACTCTACGATTCCGTCCCCCCAAAAAAAAGGGTGAGCAGATCTTGGTTGTTGCTTTCACCAAAAAATGCTCACCCAGCGGCACCCCAGGTATACGCAGGGGTGGATGGCAGCTCGGATACACCTGCAGCGCGCCCGCCAGGGATGATCCCAGAGTTTCCGTCTTGCGATTTTTGTCGGTCCGTCTTGTTACCATGAAGTTCTTGGCCTCCATTTTTTCGAGATGTTTGCTGCTTAATTGTTGCTGTTTCTCAACCGATGTTTTGTTACCTTTTCGGATCATCACAATGTTTGGTAGTATTGGCTCACTTTGAAATTTCGCAATCCATTCTCGGTGGTAGGATATTAAATTCATCTAGTTACAGATGGTAGCCTCAAACCAAGCGTGTTTCAATCCTAAATGTCGTTCGGTTGTGTTTTGGTTTCCATTTCGTGGGCACCAAACTTGTTATTTTGGAACCACTTCAATCCATCTCATCAGTTTCTTTTCCAAATTGAGAATAACAACACCCAACATTTCATCATACTATTTAGGTTTCCTACAGTAAAATGGGGGTACCCGCCAAAATCATGCAAGTCATGGATGACCATGACTGAGTATTGAAACAACCATGGTGACTTGCGGATCCCCCTTTTATTCCCCTTTTTAAGGGCCACCCTGTAGCGAGCAAATCTGAAAAAAAAAACGAGGCCTGACACGAACTTCATGGGATCCGCCGGTTTCGCCTGGCCATTCGCCTGCCGATTTCCAGATATGTTTTGTGGATCCATCATCCCCAAGGACGTACCATCTTTTTAGCGGGGGGTATAAACCACCATTCCAAGTGGGTGGGTTCTAACATTTCTTTACTATAGTGACTATAATATTACAATGATATATATTATAATTATCCATTTCTTCGAATTCGCGATGTTCGCGATGAGATTGACTTTGATTTATGAAATTCCTGACGAAAAGACATGGATTCGAACATGATTTATGGAATTCCAGATGGATGGAAGCATTTTGAAGCCTGGAGGGTGGAAATGGGTGGAAGGGCGAAAACTGCACATGAAATGGGCAAATGGCGCAGCAACTCGGTGAAACAGCCAAGAAAAATGGGGGACTACGCAACAATCAATCAAAATGATGGACACCATAAAACTGTGGATATTCTTCACAAACATGAAACAAAAGTGATCAACAACCAGTTGAGTTCACTACCAGTTGCAAACGCAACGAAATGAGTCATAAATTCTCCAGTTGCCTGTCTTGATCCACCATGACCCTGGTGTTTTTGACAGAACCAAGTTGATGTGCCGTTGAGAAAAATGTGTTGGCCTGCAGTTTGTTTTCAGTTCGAATCTGTGATGGTCAAATCCCATTCTTGTTGGTCGCATCCACATCTTGCTGATGAATCTCCATAGTTGAATTAGTCTATATATATATATATCATGAAATATCCCATGATTTTTGGGAAAACTCCATTTTGATGGGTAGTTAAATCCACATTTCGTGTTTGTTTATTTCGATGATGACATCTTCCCAACATGACAAAGTCTGCCGCAACCGAGTTCGGTCCTGGTCTTCCGGGATCGACCTGCAGCAGATGTGGGCAAAAATGGCGAGGTTTGCTGGAGGAAAATGATGAGAAACACCATAGTTATAGAGGTTCTATCCCATACGTATGGTGCAATCTATCCACAAAAATGATGATAAACAATGATAAACCACACTTGGACCTGCAGTTCCACTAATTTTATGTTTAGATTTCACCATAATTGTACAAGTAGGGTTATATCCCAACTGATTGGGGTTTACCATCATGGTTATACCATTTGTAAACCCCTGCTGCACCCCCTAGTAGCCTACCTGTTGATGTCAGACACGGATGAAAGTAGACCCTGTTGGAGTAACCCCCAATCCATACCTTCATGAAATCCCAATCCTCAAATGGGTTTAACATGGTTTCACACATCTCACTGGTGAAAGATGCATCAATCTCCGACTTCACCCCGGTGGCTCCATGGCTCGATGGATGGTAATCCCTTCTTCGGATCATACAGTACGTTAGCAAAATTCATTCTATCTATCTATCTATCTATCTATCTATCCTAATCTAATCTAATCTAATCTAATCTCATCTCATCTCATCTCATCTCATCTAATCTAATCTAATCTAATCTAATCTAATCTAATCTAATCTATCTATCTATCTATCTATCTATCTAATCTATCTATCTATCTATCTATCTATCTAAATCTATCTAAATCTATCTAAATCTATCTAAATCTATCTAAATCTATCTAAATCTATCTAAATCTATCTATCTAAATCTATCTATCTAAATCTATCTATCTATCTATCTATCTATCTATCTATCTATCTATCTATCTATCTATCTATCTATCTATCTATCTATCTATCTATCTATCTAATCTANTGTCTATCTGTCTATCTGTCTATCTGTCTATCTGTCTATCTGTCTATCTATCTATCTATCTATCTATCTATCTATCTATCTATCTATCTATCTATCTATATATGTACATATATATATATATATATATCAAACTCACCCACCAAAAGAACTCCTTTTTCTGCTTTTGACTCTTTACTCAACCGGATCTTGCAAACAGGGTATCTAATATGGGGAAGAGATTAAATCCAATAATGTCACATTACCAAATCTTCTTTATACCCTCTGGTAATCAAACATGGCTTGCTGGAAAATCCATGAAAATCCCCTATCTAGTGCGATCATTTTCCCAGCGAACCAAACCTCCATTTTTAGGGGATTCCCAGCTAGCCATGTTTGATTACCGCACAGAGTATACATCAATAGTCCATGAATATCCCATTCCGATTCCAATATATCTCGTGAAATATCTCCATTTTTTTACAGTACCATTTTTGTTGGTCTAATTACAGTAGGTATGCCTATGCCCGATTCAAATCCACCATTTCGCTCTTTTCCTTGGCCCAAAACCAGGGACCAGCGGTCGCCACCCGCTCAGCTTTGGGATCCCGACACCATGGAATTCTGCGATAGGAAGTTCAACGGATTGGGTTTCGCCCTGGCCAGAGACCACCCAGACACTTTGCAAAGTTATAATTCATGTCTAAAATATATAAATGTGTATAGATATGTTATTGAAACCAATTTGAAATTCAGTCATAGTCTGAAATATGGGAGCACCTTCGCAAGAAGAATGGAATATACAAAAAAAAAGATTGAAACCGCCGGCCACTTTTAGTGAATATATACATATATATGTCTTTAAAATACTCATCATATCCCATATTGTTTATGGTCAATCTCCTCGTTGGTTTGAATCCTCAGTATTGGAAGTTTATACATACATTTTTCAATTATTCACGTGCTAAATCCCTATGTTTATGCTTAAAATCCCCTAAAATGTCATTAAATCACATCCAATTTCCATAAAACCCTATAGCAAATTCCATATTGATCACCACCAACCAGCCTCCTCACCACCGTTCCGGCCGTGGATGCCGTCGCCGCCGCTGCTTGCGCCGCCGGCGCCGGCGCTGTTTGCGCCGCTTGCGCCGCCACGACGGCGACAGCGGCGGCCGGCGCGGGCACTGCGGGGCTGCCACCTGGCTCCTGGCTCCAAAAAAAATGAAAGATCATCATCTTCAAATCATTTCAAATCTATGAATATTAGGATTTATAGGTATGTTCTTCATTTTTGTAGGAATTTGTATATGGAGAATGCCATAAGATTTAAGTGTTAACATGTGCATTTAACCAGTGAATCATGGAGAAATGGGAATGTATAGGGATTAACTCTAAGATGGCACACCGGATTGGAACCATAAGATGGCATATCAACAACTTTTTTTTGTCAACCGTACCACCTCCCAATCTGAGGGTAGCCCCGTAGTGTGNGCACACCGGATTGGAACCATAAGATGGCATATCAACAACTTTTTTTTGTCAACCGTACCACCTCCCAATCTGAGGGTAGCCCCGTAGTGTGCCATCTTAATGTTCCAACCCAAGGGGTACCCCCAGAACAAAAGATATTTCAGAGAATGTGCCATCTTAGTGTAGGTATCCAAGGTGTACCCCCCAAAACAAAAGATATTTCCGAGAATGNAAAAGATATTTCAGAGAATGTGCCATCTTAGTGTAGGTATCCAAGGTGTACCCCCCAAAACAAAAGATATTTCCGAGAATGCGCCATAGATACTGTTGAAGTTTGCTCAAATAGCCACTTTCAACCCAACCTGGTATGAATCAAACAAAATCCGGATTATAGGGATCCCTCTATATACGGTATATATATATATATAACAAAACATCTAGGTGGGAAAAAAACCCATGTCGGGTGGTATATACATATGTATATAGCGGTCCCCGAATAGCTGGCCTAGACGAAAACTATCGTTTAAACCATCTAAGCACCAAGAACAGCAAAAAAGGCAAATACAGCCTCCTGGATCCCAAAGATGGCGCATTAGGGGAATTTCTGTATACTTGAACTTGCTCATAAGTCATGTTCCAGCAGTGAAGGAACTCTGGGTGTGTATGTGAATGACCTATGTATATGTGACTATATATATATATATATTTACATATGTGCAATATATTGCCTTTGATGGGTCCTCTCCATCATTTTGGAAAGGTACTGTAGCTTTTCAGTCCTTTTCTAGGGTTTGCAATCTTAGCGACTATATTTGCACGTGTATTTCTGCTGGTTTCTGCTGGCACTTGGTGGCAAGAGTCTTGTTTGCACGCTTTTGATAAGGAACATGAAGGGAAATGCCTAGCGAATCACACGCAAGGGCTTCACATTGAGCCGAAAAATCGTGGCTGAGAGCTTTTCACGTGATTTGTTTGGTCCTCTGCGTCTTGTTGGCAATGTCCCATGCTTTTTCAATGATTTTCCAGGGTGTGCCATCTTTGTGTGTGCATTCGCACGTGTATTTCTGCTGGTTTTAGAAGTACTTGGCGGCGAACTGCATGTTCAGAAGCTCTTAATAAGGAAAATCAAAAGAAATTCTTGCTAACTATACGCATGGGCTTCAAGCTGAGCTGCTGATTGACAATGTTCCACGTGGTTGGCTGGGTCCTCTGCATCTTTTTGGCAAGGTACTGTATCTTGTCCATCGGTTTCTATGGTGTGCCAGCTTGGTGAGCGTGTATTTCTGCTGATTTCTACTGGCATTTGGTGGCAAAAGCAATTTTTTGAAGCTTTTGCAGGGAAATGCCTAGCTAATCATACCCAAGGGCTTCAAGTTGAGCAGAAAAATCGTGGCTGAGAGCTTTCCACGTGATTTGCTGGGTCCTCTGCATCTTTTTGGCAATGTTCCATGCTTTTTCAATGATTTTCCAGGGTGTGCCATCTTTGTGTGTGCATTCGCACGTGTATTTCTNCTGCATCTTTTTGGCAATGTTCCATGCTTTTTCAATGATTTTCCAGGGTGTGCCATCTTTGTGTGTGCATTCGCACGTGTATTTCTGCTGGTTTTAGTGATACTTGACAGCAAAATGCATGTTCGGAAGCTTTCAATAAGGAAAATCAAAGGAAATGCCTAGCTGACTATACGGATCAAGCTGAGCTGCTGATTGACAATTTTCCACGTGGTTTGCTGGGTCCTCTGCATCTTTTGGCAAGGTACTGTACCTTGTCCATCGGTTTCTATGGTCTGCCAACTTAATGAGCGTGTATTTCTGCCTGATTTCTACTGGCATTTGGTGGCAAAAGCCATTTTTTGAAGCTTTTGAAGGGAAATGCCTCGCTAATCATACGCACGGGCTTCAAGTTGAGCCGAACAATGGTGGCTGAGAGCTTTCCACGTGATTTACTGGGTCCTCTGCATCTTTTTGGCAATGTCCAATGCTTTTTCAATGATTGTCCAGGGTGTGCCATCTTTGTGTGTGCATTCGCACGTGTATTTCTGCTGGTTTTAGTAGTACTTGGCCGCAAACTGCATGTTCAGTCAGAAGCTCTTAAGAAGGAAAATCAAAGGAAATTCTAGCTAACCATACGCGCGGGCTTCAAACTGAGCTGCTGATTGACAGTTTCCACGTGGTTTGCTGGGTCCTCTGCATCTTTTTGGCAAGGTACTGTACCNCAGCTTAGTGAGCGTGTATTTCTGCTGATTTCTATTGGCATTTGGTGGCAAAAGCCATGTTTTGAAGCCTTTGAATAAGAAAATGAAGGGAAATGCCTAACTAATCATACGCAAGGGCTTCAAATTGAGCAGAAAAATCGTGGTTGACAGCTTTCCACGTGATTTGCCGGGTCTTCTACAATGTTCCGTGCTTTTTCAATGGTTATCTAGGGCGTGTGCATTTGCACGTGTACGTGTATTTCTGCTGGTTTCAGTGGCGCTTGGCGGCAGAATGCATGTTCGGAAGCTTTGAATAAGGATAATCCAGGGAAATGCCTAGTGAGCAGAAAAATCGTGGCTGACAGCTTTCCACGTGATTTACTGGGTCCTCTGCATCTTGTTGGCAATGCCCCATGCTTTTTCAATGATTTTCCAGGGTGTGCCATCTTTGTGTGTGCATTCGCACGTGTATTTCTGCTGGGTTCAATGGTGCTTGGCGGCAAACTGCATGTTCAGAAGCTCTTAATGAGGAAAATCAAAGGAAATGCCTAGCTGACTATACGGATCAAGCTGAGCTGCTGATTGACAATTTTTCACGTGGTTTGCTGGGTCCTCCGCATCTTTTTGGCAAGTACTGTACCTTGTCAATCGGTTTCTATGGTGTGCCAGCTTAGTGAGCATGTATTTCTGCTGATTTCTACTGGAATTTGGTGGCAAAAGGAATTTTTTCAGAAGCTTTTGAGTAGGAAAATGAAGGGAAATGCCTAGCTAATCATACGCAAGGGCTTCACATTGAGCAGAAAAATCGTGGCTGAGAGCTTTTCACGTGATTTGCTGGGTCCCCTGCATCTTGTTGGCAATGCCCCATGCTTTTTCAATGATTGTCCAGGGTGTGCCATCTTTGTGTGTGCATTCGCACGTGTATTTCTGCTGGTTTTAGTAGTACTTGGCGGCGAACTGCATGTTCAGAAGCTCTTAATAAGCCGAAAAATGGTGGCTGAGAGCTTTCCACGTGATTTACTGGGTCCTCTGCATCTTTTTGGCAATGTTCCATGTTCGGAAGCTTTTAATAAGGAAAATCAAAGACAATGCCTATAGCTAACCATACGCGCGGGCTTCAAAAGTGAGCTGCTGATTGACAGTTTTCCACGTGGTTTGCTGGGTCCTCTGCATCTTTTTGGCAAGGTACTGTATCTTGTCCATCGGTTTCTATGGTGTGCCAGCTTAGTGAGCGTGTATTTCTGCTGATTTCTACTGGCATTTGGTGGCAAAAGCCATTTTTGAAGCTTTACCACATGAT
>BGPT01000289.1:218469-244723 GCA_003297045.1 Symbiodinium sp. clade C Y103
GATCAAAACCTAGTAAAAAGAAAGTGTGCCATGTTTCTGTGACCGGGTACCCCCCCAGTGTGCCATCATTCTGTTGGTCAAATTGGCGCACCCTGAAATCTATACATTGACATTTTTTCTGCCACTATGATGGCATAGTGCATAGATTTTGTATATGCCATCATACGGTTATTCCCTATAAACCAACCATAATGGGGATTGAACCATTGTCTGATGCCCCGGTTCTTCTATGGAATAGCCCAAAGTTATACACCGATGGATTTTGATGGATTAAAATGTGTATAAATGTGTCTATATATATATATATAGATATAGATATAGATATACGTACATGTATAGAGTGGCTGTTCACCACTGAAGCGGGATGTAAATCCAAGTATGGGGGCATTTACCAACAAAGACTGGGGATATATAACCCCCTGAAACTAACATGGAACCTGAAAAATTGGGTCCCAGGGATGAATATACTTCCGAATATGCCTTGTTGGGTTTGAGTGAAGCTTCACTTTCATACACACACTTACACACATCCACGTTGCAGGTCAAGACTGTAAATTTCATCTGGGTTTGTCTGAGAGTGCCACAGATCCACTCGCTAATCACCATCTTCCCCACAAAATGCAATGGTGAACGCTCCAGCTCTGATGTTTGCCTAAGAATCCTCCTGAAATCCACACCTTCTGAAAGGGTACCCTCCTATCGACCTGACAACCCAAGATCAGTCATAGATGTTCCTGTCAAACATGTGGCTTTTTCAGTTGAACAGCTCGTCTTAAATGCATCCAGACTGATGGTACTGGCCGTGGCCATGTTTGAACATGGGGTGTCCCGGATTGGAATTGTTCAGACATTTTGCAAGCCCCAAAACGATGCAGAAACATGTAGTAACCATCACTATGGTAAGTTGGGATATTTCATCCCATTCCCCTAAGATTTTTGCATTCCCCAGAAACCATTGGTTTAGTAGGGTGACTTCCCCATTTTCGGGACAGAAATGGGGGTCGTTTTTAGGGCCGTCCTCTGCTGCCTTTTGCAATGAGTCCTGGAGCCAGGCTTGGGAAGGTCCAGGAACCCCTAAGGCAAGATAGAAGTTGGTCAGAAATCACGCACTCAATAGCGATTTCGTTGGTAAAATCTCACTGAAGTAAGATGATCAGTACTTTTCTGCAGATTTTTTGGGGTTGCTATACAGTAAACCTTTTTTCTCTTGGACTTTGCCTACCCCAGCACTGGATAACCTTCCACCAAGTCTAGACTTATAAGATAGATGCACGAAGGTTGACAACTTCCAAGGCCGAAATCCAGCTGCGAACCACTGACTTCAGGACCCATGAGGAGCCCCATTTTGACGCTCATACCATGTCCATTGTCAAAACTCCATGGATCATCCCACTGAGTCGCGAATAACCCTGGTTGATGAGTTCCCCTTGGGTTATCCCATTGATACTCAGGTGGGACATCCCATTGACGAACCAGTCACAAAATGAGATTCTAACGGTTAGATCAGTTGAAGCCAATAGTGGTTAAATCAGTCAAATCCCGAATTCTTGGTCGGTGAACTCCCGAAGTTTGTTCGTAAAACCCCCGGTTCAACCAACAAATTCTGTCGAAGTTGGTTTGGTTGCTTAACTCCACAATTTTTGGTTGGTTGGTTAAAACCCCCCACTGCCCTGGATCAAGTATAGTAATTCATCAACCAGAACAAGTTCGGCCATTTGGGGATAGTTACCCATTATATATTCACCATCATTCAAATTCCAGTGTAGCGATGTGAGGTTGCCAGAATCAATTTATCGTACCATCATTTTTTGATGGCTAAATCCCAACTTGGTCAAATCACCCATTTGTTTCTTGGTCAAACTGCCGAACGTTGTTAGTTAAACCTCATCTTGCTGTAGTTAAGTCACAATTTTCCCATGAAACACCGCTTAAATCACACTTCTTATGATCAAATCTTATGAAATCCCACTTAAACCTCACATCAAACCCATAATCATTGGACTGGTTTAAGGGAAAATTGAAACCGGACCCCCCCCCACCTTCAAGGCCACGGCTTGCCGTGCCGGTGCGGAGGCCGGAGGCGAAGGCACCGGCGTCGCAGTGCTGGCGCAACCAGATGTATCGATGATATTAGGATTATATATATATATATTAATTAATATATATTAAATCCAGGGGTACTATTAGTAAATATTAATAATATTAATAATTACTATCATTATGATTATAATCCTATATTACTCATATTAACCCTGGATTATATAATAAACCCAGAGGCTGTTTAATTGAGGGTCTACCATTTGAGTATCAGATTATGACTGTTGGGGGAGTACCCCCCTAATTAATAAACCATCGTTTATTAATCCGGGGCTGACATTACCAATGGTACAGAACTACCAATGACTATAATGCCATTACTATAAGGTATGATATGGTATGATCGTGGATATGGTACATTATAAAATAGTTGGTACAATTTACTACTACTACCACTAGTAAATATAGTTACTTTCCAATAACTACCAATAACTATAATCCTGGTTGGTATTGTGATTATACTTACAGTATACATTATGATATTACTAATACAGTCATTGGTAATTTCCAGGTTGAAAAAATAATGTATAACCACCGATAATTACAGCTGTTATATATTAATATATATATATACATACATTGTTTTGGGGGTTACTACAATGGTTGGTCCGCAATAACTATAGTTATGTCCCCCCAAAAAAAAAACAGTTTTTGGAGCCATGTCTACCAACTGAGCTATCGTTTGGGGGGCCTCAGATGCGAAGAGGTCGTATGGATTCTTGGCAATTTTTGGGACTTGGGTATGCCACCATATGAAAATGACGAAACAAGAACACTTGAGTGGGTATAAACCATGAAATAGAACCATGGGTACTTGGGCCCTGCGATATTTCGTGGCTTACAACATCTTATAATCCACCGACTAAACAGTTAAACTCCATCAGAAACCGTGAAGTGTGTATCGAAACGGATCAAAATGGTGGATTTCGAAATTTTGAGCAACAATTGTTAGAGAGTCAATGGATTGGCTCAAGGGAAATCTCAGCAACAGGAAAGCGTGGTTTTTGCCCTGTAAATGTTCCCTTCAACCAATTCTCGGAATGATCAGAGATCAGGGATTTCAAAACAGTGAATAATTAAAGGCAATGTGAAGAAAAGGGAAATAATTTGAACCAACACAAATTGGGGATCTAATCATCACAATGGACAAAATGGAAGCTTCTGGCGGACAAAAAGGATAGCAATGCTATATATTGATAGATATTGATAAACGGCTTGACCAGCTAGAATGGTGGGTCTAGCCAACAAACATCAGATGTAAACAACAAAAAATCAGATAGAACCCTACAGTAGAAACTGCCAAAAATTGCAGTCGCATAAAGAATTGAACACCTGTTTGTGTGACAATGGGTCCACTATGTTTGGACGAGTCGCCACCAAACATTCTGTGGGAATGAGTCAAAAAAATGGAGAGGAGATATCTAAGGTTTATGATGAACTATGATGCGTACATTTACCTACACATGTATTCAAATGTATATATATATATAGATACTGTATACATATTTATATACACATATCATAGCATGTATTGTGTACATATATATATATATAGCGTGTGTATATAATATATATATATATACCCTCTGGTTATTTAACAGTTCGCCATGGAAAATCCCCGAACTCAATGCAGGTTTCGAGGGAAAATCATCCAAAATTAGCCATTTCCCGCCTCGGCACATCGATGAACGTGTTTTTGACCTGACGCGGCACGCGGCAAAGAGTCAGTGCATTTGTCCCACAACGGCATGGCATT
This sequence comes from Symbiodinium sp. clade C Y103, assembly GCA_003297045.1. Lineage (NCBI taxonomy): Eukaryota > Dinophyceae > Suessiales > Symbiodiniaceae > Cladocopium > Cladocopium sp. clade C. The sequence goes on from BGPT01000289.1 coordinate 222,323, forward strand.
GGGCATCAACATGTGGGGATATAAGCATATATATATAATATTTATATATAATATAATATATAAAATATATATGTATACATATATAATATACATAATACATATATATATACATATACAAATACACATACCTGGAATATTGTAGGGATTTACCAGCAAGATTGGTGGTTTAACAAAGAATCATCGGGATTTAGCAATGAATAATGGATATGGGCGTGCATGAAAATGGGGTATAGTATACTGTACCCTAATTTATGGCATTTGTATTGGGGAAAAGTATGGCCTAAACCATGGTATCTTGGCGTATCATGGGGTGCCCTAGTTTCAGACAAGCCCATATGTAGAAGATATCAAAATATGACTTACGAACTCCTGCTAAGAACTTCTGCAATGTCCTTGGAATACACTTTTTTGAGACCTTTGAAAAAAACTGAAACTCCTTTTGGTTTCATTGCTTCTTAAACCGGCTTGCACGTACATCTGCACGCAATATATGTACCTACACACATCTAGATATGCTGTATATGTGATATGTGTATGTGTGTATATGTGAAGATAAGCAGAATTAGCTATACATATGTGTATATACTCCAGTGATCATAAAATCCCGAATCAGTTCATGGGCCAAACTGACACAAACCTGCGACTTCCTACCGAAGTTGAAGGCCTTAAAAACGAAGTTGGTGGCCTTAGGTTTGGAACTGTTCCATTTCTCACTAATTACCCGAAAACCCAAAAATGTCATAAAATGTCCTCTAAAACAGGTTGCTCCCTGAAACGAAAAGATGAGAGATTGTGTGTAAAAACATGCTACCACAAGAACAATTGCCATAAACTGGCGTATACTGCATCTTCGGGCACACTCATGTTCATCATTCATTTGCTGAACATCCCTGTTTTTGGGTGGTTGAATCGCCAATTTACCTCACGAAATGACCAAACATCAGGTTGGAATGAAGTCTTTATCCTCATGATATCCCCAGTGCTCTTCGTCTTTACCACCTTTTTTCACGGGAAAAAACCACCCTTTCGCCGCAGATTTCCACCTGCGTCTCCGCCATGGGATCCGGAGGGGCTCTGGAGGCGACAAAGCGCCACGCTCTGCTGATCGGTTGAGGATGGAAAAACATATTGAAATTGTGTACAAAAATAGATATAGACTATATATCTACATATATATATATATATAGCTATATTATAGATATATCTATATATAGCTATATTATAGATATGTATCCCATATTCATGTAGATATGAACCATACTATAAAACCAAAACTTTCAATGCGATCGTCGTGGTACATATACACAATATGTACATGTGGTGTACACTTCTGTAAATATCCATATAGGTCTATATGTGACACATATCACATCTCTGGTAAGCATAAATATGGATAACTAGGGATTCCATTCATGGATTGTTGTGTGGTACTTTGGAGATCAACGTACATGGGCTGTGATCCCGCCATTCTTGCGGATTCGTGATTCGATGTTATGGCTTTTTTGCTTGATCTTCAATATGGGACAATCGGCAAAACATACTCTGCTACTTTTTCTGCACAAGGCCCTACTTCATATCTTCATCTACCATCTAGTAAAGCGATAGTGAAACCACCAACTGATGCACTTGACAAAACCTATGAAGTCTCACAACTTGCGCCAATCGAACTTCTGACATCCAGCTTCAGGTTCCCTTCTGAGAAAAAATGGCGGAGAAAGCAGGAGATTGGAATCGTCGCGGCTCGCAGGAGTCCCAGGTGATCCCAGGTGAAGCACGTGGGTCATCAACAGGGATGACACAATGGCACAGAAAATGGTAGGGGGGCCCCCTGTGTGGCGGAATGTATCAATTTCATGGGATGACGCATAGAACGGTGAATAAAATCACAGCATAGTCATAGAACTCCAATAAAGCATCAACATTCAAAAGGACCCCACATCCCTTCCTCCACTGCCTTTTCATTGCGGCGTCGTACAAATGCACACCACAAACACTACATCAAGCTCAGCACTGCACCGCGAAAATCATCGAAAATCGGTATCTTTCATCTCCTTTGGATCCACCGGCACCAGAATGAGCGTTCCAATCGTCATCCATCACCACGTTCAACACACCAATTGGTAGCTGTGCGACCACCATGACCGCGAACAAAAGGCGTTGAAAGAGCTGAAGATGGCCTCGGTTTCTCGTGTCTTGGAAAGGTACAAAAACGATTCCTTTCAGCGCAGTCCATGTCGGAAGAGTCCCGTCGGCAGCTCATCCGGAGAGGGCGCAGCTGGTATCACCTGCAGAAGGGACGCTAAGTGCTGGGAATGGAACCTCGAACAGACTGGGAACTACCCAAGAAAATGGGAAGATTTATGAAGATTTGAGGTTGAAAATTAGGGGGAACCCAAACATGTTTGATGGCTAATAGAAACTCATGTTCTGAAAATGTCCCAGAAGATCTTGGAAAATCATCTTCGAAAGCGGCCCAGCGGTTCTCCAGGATGGTGTTAGTTGGCCATAGAACTACTTGGGCGGCCATGAGAACTCCATGTGAACTGACTATTGTAGTCCCATTTTCGACAGCGGATCTTTCTCCATATTTTTGTTGATGAAGTCTCCCATTTCTGTTGGTCATCTCCCAAGTTTTGTTGGGCAAAAAATATTCCTTGCTGCCGAAATTCCCCATGTGGGTTTGTCTAGAAATAGCGTACCCCCAAATCCCATGACCCATCATCATCTTCCCCAATTAGGTTCTTATTTTGGTGATTCATCCCCAATTTTCAGACAAACCCACAGTCTATCTCCCAACGTCCATTCATGTCCATTCCAACTATATTGAACCTCAGATTAATACAGCCCCACTTTTTCAAATAGGGTGGGTACCAACTTTAATAACAATTGATCACTATTTTGGAGGTAACGCCCGATTAGCAATCAGGGTTTATTAATCTAGGGTTGACAATACCATGATATTAAGTCCCCAAATTCCACATCAAGTCCCAAAATCAGTCCCACAAAGTCCCACAAAGTCCCCAAATTCCCACTCAGACCCCCAAAAAGTCCAATTCAGTTCCATTAAGTCCCCAAATTTCCTCCTCAATTTCCTTAAAAAAGTCCCTAAAAAGTCCCCAAAATTCGCCATGTGTTGGCCGCACGGCCTGCTGCGCGCCGGCACTTGCGCCGCCGGTGCTTGCGGCTCCCCGGGTCGCTGTCGTGGCTGCGCCCCGCGGGCGTTGGGCCACGATCTGTCGCATCGCCTGGTATTCGGGCGTTGGTTGGTGACTCCCATTGATACTATGGATTTCTACCAATAAACCATGGAAAAATGATGAAAACTAGGGATCTAACCAACATCCAAGGTGGAGTGCCCATTTTTGAGATAGCTAAGTTGGTAACTCCAATAACTATGAGTTTCATTGTAGATATAAATCACTGTAACCATACTGGGGTTTACAAACCAATTTTGTGACTTGTAACTTGTGGCCCCACCTTGTAGCAATCCCCAAAAAGATGCCAATAGAATCGGTGGAGCCCCGGAATCGCTGGCAACCTGGGGAACGGTCCTCCATCCCATGGGAATCCTTGTGACCAGTTACAAGGTGGCCGTTAGTTCACCAGGTGATGTTTACCAACTTAGCCATGGGGGCCCACCTTGTAAGCTAGATTTGTCCGTGGTTTTCGCATTTTTACTAGCCAGTGATTTTGGAACTATCAATTTATGGGCCAGGGTTGTTGGACATGTTTAGACATCCTCAATCATCATAGTCAGTACTGCTGTAGGATGTTGTAGATTATCAAATGTTAAAATGTTGTCAACTGCGAACTGGAATGCATATCCAAGTTCCGATCGTCTACAATGATCTATTGAATCTACTGGGTATGAGTCTTCCAGTTTGATACTACTTTGCGCACCTGAAACTGAGCTCTGAAAGTTCACGCCCCAAATTAATTAGGGAGCCACTGTCCCATCTATTGCTGGGTAATTTGAACAGGGTCTTGAACAGCTTGTGATTGCTGCAACATCCTCTGGTGGGTTTGTCTGAAAATAGGGCCCCCTGGCTAATCAGGCTTATCATCGTTTCCCCCGTGAAATAGCAGTTTTGAAGTATCTATTGCATATACAAACACATATTCTTACAGTCATTTAATTTGTACATCCCCTATTCCTTGACAAACCCAACGATCGCTGCCACTCAATGTTTCGGTGCTCCTGCGGTCCATGGCGTTCAAGCCGCTTCCTTTCCAGCCTGAAGCATCATGATGCGTCCCATGGAAGTGGCCATCTTTGGGTGTGTATATATATATATATATATTTATACACCTATTCGGAACAGTCCCAAAGATCAGAGTGTCGGTTTATGTCCCCCATCTTCATTATTCACTGATTCAATCATTGAATCCCCATTTTTTGATGGTTAAATCCTCATTTTGGCAAGGAAAACTCCATGGTTTCAGGGGGTCAAGATGTCCACACCTTCCCTGTGTTCCACTGAGCCTCCCCACGGCTTCAAACCCATTGCCTCGCTCAGGTCCTTGGAATTGACTGAACATCGGGAATATCTCCCATTTCTTCCAAAGGGCCAATTTTTATGGTAAAAATGATGCTAAACCCTCAACTTGCAGGGTGCCTTATTCTCAAACAACAACTTTTTTCATAGCCTCAACCTAGTATTGCTCAAAAATCAGCACTTTTGCAGGTTAAATACAGGAAACCCCATCTGCAAATGTGTGATTTTCCAGCCATAAAGTACCACTAGATGTGATCCCCGAACACCATATGACCAACACCCATGAATAAGTGACCAACCGAACACCTAAGGAATGTGGACTGAAACACTGCTAGCCCAGACTTGGCCGTCACGTGCAAACATTTGCCAAGATGAAGAGCAAGAACTCTTGATACAAACATTTCTACATTGAAAATACTCCACCATGGTCTTCACCCTCAAACATGTTGTTGCATTTTCTGAGACAGGAAAAGTTCCGGTATAGATCAAAGCAACGGACTTGAATTATCAGCAGGCGGCAAATTCAACCTATGAATCATCTTCATCAGTGTGGATGCATCACAGTCCTTATTGAAGACCATGAATCAAATCACCTGAAATAAGCCGCCCAACTGTCCAACAAAAAAAATAAGAAAAGCACGGGCCGCCCACAATTTGGCTCCTGAGCATTCTCCACCAATTCCTGCCGTGTCGGAAATGCAAAATGCGACCTTTCATGCCATCAAGCCCTGAGCCACAAACCCCTTAGGTGCCATGAGAGACCGGTTCTTGAGCTGTAGCCGGTCCTCCAAAAAAATGGCGCCCATGTCGCTGGCCCACTTCACGACTTCCTCCTGGCCAGCGAAGTTGAGAAAAAAAAATGGATGACCTGAGAATGGAGGATTCACCACCAAGGGATGACAATTTGCTTGGGGAAATGTCTGATGAACTAGTGGATTTTGGGCTACGCTATTTTCAGAGAAACATAAATCCATTTGCTGGAGATTTATTTAGAAAGATGCTGGGGGAATGCTAGGGCCTCGCATTGAGACAAACTGAAATCCCTCTAGCATCAGAAGCAAAACAGGCAGCTACGCCGTCGTCGAATGCACATGTATGACTACATTTTTGAAGCGGAGAAGGCTTCAAATTTCATCCTTAAAATCTCAGTGAATGAAAATCATTTCCCCTTTGTTAGATGGATTTCGTCCTGTTTTAACACCGATAGATCTGGCGGTCCTCGTACTCAGACAGACCCAGCTCGGACAGAAACTCCTCACGGCGCGGATGGCCGTGTGGAAGCGAAGCACGGTTGAAAATCCGGAGGAGAATAACTTGAAAAATAACAAGGTTATAATAAGCATGGTTATAAAATTGGTTATCCTGGACACATCTGGGACAATTATATATCTTCTATGGGAGAATTATCTTCAACGGGAAATATCTGGGAACTTCAATTGATCTTGGAAAATGATTGTCCCATTGAAGATGGCTACCTAAAAATTCTGACTTGGTGGGCTGCACTTTATTTCTTGCTGATCGTGGGATGGAAGATGTAAATGATTCTGGCTTAAAGTGCGCCATGTGCTTCCTGCCTTGCATGAAAGAATCCATGGCTAGTTTGCAACCATGGTCCCTAGTTGTCACTCATTCCAGAAATAATCCGATTGATCACATCGTAACGGTTATGTGCAAGCGATCTTGTAATCTTTGTACATCCAGGAATAAGTCAACGCCGAGTCCTGGAGGCCCCAAATGCGACCCTTTGAAACTGGACCTGGCGGACTGGGTGACACAAATGGATGAAATATGAGTAGATTATTATTGAGATATATGATGTTAGATAGTAGATAGTGAATAGTCTCCTTCATCTATGAATATGCTAGTATCATATCTATCATCAATATGTTGATGTAACATCAATCAATATGTTAGTTTATCAATATTAATATAGGCTTAAGGTGTTGACACGTTGGTTCTCTATCTATATATTCGTTTACAAAACAAGTGGCCAGGTTGCCATATGAAATATGGAAACCCACAAGTTCAGATGCCGAGTTTTGTGTGCAACCAGGATGGTAGTGAAATATGAGGGTTGCTGGTTGCCGAACTGCTTTATCTTTTTTGGGATTGCTAGAATATGATATTAACAAAAAAGACCAAAATACTAATATGATATTGTATGATTTTGATGAATATGTGATCAATAAGAGCTGAGTAAAGGGCATGATATCAATATGGTTTTCTCCGAAACTGTGTGGCAAATTCACAATCTACGGAAAGTCAAAGGGTGCCACCTCTGGAAAAGAAATTGCTGGTGGATGGGTCTGAACACATACAACAAAAAAAATCTTATAGCTGATCATCATTTTGCTCATCGCGCTTGCCACAACTTGGGGTATCCCCAATTTTTGACAAATTCATAATATCTACATTAGTTTATTGGATGGTATCTATCATAAATTTACAGATCCACTCGAAACCTTTCCACGCGCCTTTTTTCAATGCACGTGGTGGCTATCGGTCGAGCAGAGAAGGTGAAGGAGCTGTTGTGTTTTGACAATTGTTCCTGTCATCATGACCGACCTACCCTGCGTAGAAAACTCAAGATGGGCGTTGGTGCAGACTCTGGAAGATGCATGCTTGTTCAGACATTAGCATCATTGGCCATTCGAAAAGGTCACGGCCTCATTTGAAAACCCAAACCATGTGTGTCACAGAGATCTGAGATCTCCGGCAAAATTCCTGCCCTGAATTTCCATACTCTATCTTAAATGAAGCCCAAAACTAAGTTGCTGCCTCTATCCCATCCCATGAAATACTGGTTGACCAATAGATATCTGGTATAAAGTAAATGATGGCTTAGTTCATCTTGGTTCATAATCTCGAATAAACCAGGGAAATAGATTACCCTCTGGTAATTTAACATAGCTATTGAAAATTACCATTTACTGTATAGTTGATTTTCCCATTAAAAATTGTGATTTTCCATAGCTATGTTAGTTTACCAGAGGGTAAATAACCAATCAAGAAGTTGAACTTGTAGAAGAGGAAGATGGGCATGTCGCCCTCCACCTGCTCTGCTCCTGTACACTCCGCCACGCACGATCCATCACGATCCGCTTATTCTTTGGCAGGGCCAGTGCTGTGACTAGCTAGCATGTTGATATCTGCCTGCAGCAAAATGCTTGGAATTCTACCCACTTTGGTAAGTTCAGGGTCAAGGCAATTGATGAACAGGTGGAGCTCATTGATTTTTCTGGGCCAGCGATTCTTGAAATGGCATGCTGACTCAGGACAACCGCCTAGAATATACAACAGAATTGTTCAAACTTCAGGGAATCATCGGGGATTTGAAATCATATTTTACAGGTAGGTCCCTCTAAAGAATTTGCGTCAAGCCGCATCTGTAGTGCAAGGACCTGTAGAGTTTCACCTTACCTGACAGTCCACAGCACCGTGGACACACCGTGGCCAACACTCAGCACTTGTCGGTCTTGGCTGCTGTGGCCAAGGACACCAACCTTGGGGATTGAACCGCCACAATTTTGTCAGGTTTTCATGGGATTTCATAGGGATTTGATAGGTCTAAAACATATTTATGTAATTTTATATAACCATAGTGCAGAAAAATCATATGGGATATAATGGAATAACCCCCAAGTCAGGTGAACTGCCTAATCCTGGTGGGGCTTATGAATAGGCCGAATTCCGACCATCTATTGAATCTATTGGTGGGGCTTCGATGGTCCTCCCGAAGTGGCTGATCAAAAATCGGGATTTCACGAGTGAAGAATGGCAACAACATTTTTTCGATATTGGAAAAATGGAAGTATAAACCAACAAGAATGGGAATATATAGTGGGGAATACAACCAAGAATCCGAGGTTTTGGGGTGTCCAAAAAACAGACGCCCGTTTCCGTTTCCGTCAAATTAGTATCATTTGTTCCACTTCAATGGTCAAAAAAAATAGGACACCATGTTTGGGGCAAACCAATATCAGGGTTTCCTACACAATGGACCCCCAAAACCATCAAAATGATCGAACCGTTGTAACTTTTTGATATTTTTGGAATCCAATGGTTTGGGGTCTCCAATACTGATATAAACCCAATAATTAGCTATCCCCAGCTGTGGTTCGTTATTATTGGGTATATCATATTTCTATTTGGGCTGAGCTAAAGGGACCCCTCAAATGGTTGGGGACCAGATACAAGGTGAGGCCCCCGCACATTATGCTTGATGGTTTATAAACCCATGACTACAGTAGCCATATCTACTATACCATATAGTCATTGGACTTGTGTTCACCAACTTAGCTATCTAAATCCCATAAAAATACTCAGTAAATCCTAGGAAATCCAATGTAAAATCACCATCAAAATCGCCATTTAGGCTCAATCCTCAGTGGCATAACCTGCTGCCCCAAGAAGCTTCTTGTCGGGCGCGCTGAAGGACACACTACCCTGGTCTCGAGGCCTCCGAGAATGCACGAGACGGAGGGCGAACTGGGAAAATGAAAAAAAAAATGCAGATCATGGAAAAATCATCTTGAAAAAAAAAAACAAACATCCACACAATCATGGAATCTCAAAATTTAAAATCCCCATTACAAAAATTGATATTGAAAATATCATGGGGATTTTGAGAATAATCATGTGGATGTGGGTTGGGAAAAGATATGATATGCCCGAAGCAAACGTGGCAATGGAAAAACAACGTTTGCTTCGATGATTTTCCCATTGAAATGCCCGTTTGCAGGGGATTTCCGATTGCCATCTTCGATTCCCAAACGGTATAAAAACCAGCCAATAATTATTGGACAATGACGAATCTTCCAAAGTCTTGATTGTACTGCTCAAAAGTTGGGCCCCCGAAACAAAGCCGCGACTCAGCTCAAATACGGAAAACCCAATGCTATAAACCGCCTCATTTTTTCCAGGAATGGGCTGTATAAACTTGCATAAACCATCCCCAAATAGGAAGCTCACTCTTTGCTTTGCCTTATAGGTGGATGGAATCAGCCACCGAAAAATGTGGTACAATGGACTCGTTTTTTTCAAGCGAATTCCAGTAGTAAGCCATCCATTTTTGATCCATGGGGATGTCTTCCAAAGATTGGGTAAATCCTGTCCATGCGATGTATTCTCTGGCAAACAAGATAACATCAAATAACATCAACAGAACATCAAGTTTAACTCTGGCTTGCTCCATGCCATGTCAAAAACACATCCAAGTTCGAACAAACTTTCTATGTTGAAGTGAGTCCGGCAGAAGTGGGTGAAAAACCTCCAGCACGAGCCGCAGGCCTCACCAGCAAGAAGATCAGGGCAATCAGAAACCTGGGATGGTGAACCCATGGGATCAGTGCTAGAAAATCCACCAGCTAGTTCGAGAAATTTCCCAGCTATAAACCTCCATTACCAGAGAGTAGATCTGTTTGCCAGCTGTCAAGTTGCAAGTGTGGCAGTGTTTACTGGCATTCAATCCGATGCCGGCAAACCATCTGACTAAAGGTACACATCTGAAAACATCCCAAAACAGCCATTTCCCCTCGGAAAGTCATCGTGCAGTCCTACAAAGTTTGGGATTCCATGTTGGTCTTAGGGTAAATCGTGACACCATGTGACACCTACAGTATGGTTCTCAATTGTTTCAACCTTTTCACAATATCCGAGCCAAAATGCACAGACAGCATGGTGATGATGAAGATGTGGTTCTCAAAGAAGAACCTCCAAGTTTCGCAGCTTAGCAAGGTGGCAGTTAGAAGCCAAGAAGATCTAAGCATCAAGGACCAAAGTGTGAACCAACTAAGTCAAATGTGGCACTTGGAAGTAGCCATCATAGTTCCCCAAAGTTCATACTTCAATTGCCATCAACTGACACCCAACTGTTGCTAACCAGCTGTCGCCTGTAGAAAGTCAATCTCTGGATCTGCGCTGAAAAGATCACGTCGGCCTGCCATTTTCAAGACATGGGCCAGTGGCCATGAAATCATGGGGAAATGGGATGATTTGGGTGGTTTTCACACTCAGATACCAAACACAGTAAACCTGGAAACTGCAAGCCAACCCGGTTTTTCGTCACATCCCCAGATGAACACTTGCCTCAACGATGGGCAAACCCATAGCCAATTCTACTATGGTACATGGAATTGTGCCGATAAATCCAGTTGTTCAAACATAGGCCCATTCACCAATCAATAATCAATGTGTATTCACTTAATGTTCAAATATCTAGATATACATACTCTGGTTCTCCTTCACTGCTCCTTCATCAGTCATTGTACCCACGAGATGGGACCGCCCAGATACAGATTGGTTCATGAACTCATCCAACTGTAGATATATCCATCATAGATCACAGATCCATCATAAATTCCATCCAGCAGCATTCACCCAACTGTTTGCTTAGTTAATCGGTTAATACATATATAATTGCTGTTTGCCAAACATATTTGCAAGTGCAATCCCAAGGTCCATGGCTGAGTTTTCCCGATGAATTGGATGGATACCCAAGTTTCATCGATTAAATCCAATTTCTGTTGCTTAATCCCTACCGTCCAACCTGTGGGAAGGGGCCCCCAGTAGGCCCACCGGGGTTTTCAGTGGATTATCTATCTATCTATCTATCTGTCTATCTGTCTATCTGTCTATCTGTCTATCTGTCTATCTGTCTATCTGTCTATCTGTCTATCTGTCTATCTATCTATGTGTCTGTCTATCTAGCTATCTATCTATATTTCTTATCTATCTTTCTACCCTACCCTACCCTACCGTACCCTACCCTATCCTATCCTATCCTGTCCTATCTATCTATCCATCCTATCTATCTATCTATCCATCTATCTAGCTATCTAGCTATCTAGCTATCTAGCTACCTAGCTACCTAGCTATTTAGCAATCTAGCAATCTAGGTATCTAGCTACCTATCTATCTATCTATCTAGCTAGCTAGCTAGCTAGCTAGCTAGCCAGCTAGCTATCTAGCCATCCAGCTATCTAGCTGCCTAGCTATCTATCTATCTATGTATCCATCCATCTATCTATCCTATCTATCCTATCCTATCCTACCCTATCCTTTCCTGTCTATCCTATCCTATCTATCGATCTATCTATCTATCTATCTTGTCAAAAGGCATGCATCCTCGAAGAAGCTCCGCAAACTTGTGAGATCATGTTGTTCTGGAATGATGATGGACTTTTTCTGACCCCTCAATCTGAGGTTGGTACCGTTTGCTGGCGCAGGTGCCAAGGGCCCTGCTGGAGCGGTCGCCCCGGTGGCCACGGTGCTACACCCCGTAGCGCCTCGAGGAGCTTGAGACCATTCGTGTCACGACGGTCGGACGCTACAACCTGGCGCCGGTTGTGCATGGGTCATGTTGTGACTGGGCGCGAGCAGTGTAGATGGAAGCATCCGGCCTGCAATGCGGCGAACGCTTCCTCAAGTCAGCGCTCGGCTGGCTGCATGGCGGTTGGACATGCTGATGTGCTGTTGATGCTGCTTCTTTGAGGTGCATGCACGCGTGCAGGAGCAAGCAGTTGCAATTGCGGCCACCTTGGCTACAATGTATTTTGAAATCGAAAACCGCGACAGTTGCATAGATCAAGCGTCTATCCCAAGTTCTATGCACTACCGCTCCATGGTTGCTTCCCTCACTGGTTTTTCAAGCGATGGATGAATTTGCGCATACGCAAAATTTCCCGCCTAAAGCTTTCAAAGTGGATGTGAGAAGTCAGAAGGTGGGTTTCTTATTTGGCACCGGGGCAATAGATGAGAAAAGTCTGCCACAAGTGCACCCGTCGGCAACAGCCACGGTTCGCGTTCCCGCTCCGCGTCAGCAGTTAGCCTGCCAACATGGCGGTGTGAAAGTGCTTCGCCTTTTGGCCGTGAAGGGATCTTTCTGTGTTAATCTATTTATATACACTTTGCTTCTGTGCCTCTTTTGTATACAATATCTTCGATCAACAAAGGGCGCCCGTTGTGTTCGCAGGTTCTGCGCGACACTGGGGCGCAATTTCTTGCTTGGCTGTGCTGGCGCAATCGCTTAGCCGGGCCAGGGGAAATTTTCGAAGGAGGGTGAAAGCATATAGGAGCGAAGCAGCACCCAGCCTGCGCTTTTGCGACATAGTAGCCAGCGACCCAACCCTGAGTCTCCGAAATTAGTAAATTTACTTAGAGCTAAATTAAGGTAAATCGGAACCATAGTCATTTTGCGCCGTCGCCTGTCAGTTGCTTCTGGGCCATGTAGCTTGCATCAGATTTTGTCGTTGATTTTGTTCTCAAGGCCACTTCATTCAGGCGCGCTTAGAAAGAAACAAATTTCATCCGATACAAACAGAATCCAAAACGAATTAATCTGTTTGTGAGCTCCTTTTAGGTTCGGTAAAGGCACGGTTACTTACTTTCACGACAGACGCGGGTCGGCCCGAAAACGGGGAATTGGGAAGTTTTAGAGGGGCGCTTTGAGCAAGCAAAAGCAGGCGCAAAGAGATCCTTGCTGCAATGGGACAACCACGGCATTCCAAGGTTGGATCAGCAAGGCGCAACCCAAGTGCCGTCAATCGCGGCGTTTATTCTTTTATGGCGACTCGACGCTCCTCAGAGTGAAACATGCCAGGGGATAGGCTCGTCACCACACATCCTCTGCAGGACGCTTGGGGCAGGCGCGCCCACGACGGCATAGGCCGTCTTGCTCACAAGGCGTGCGGTGGAAAAATGAGTGAATTTTTCGGTCTGTGTGTTTTCGATTTTTTTGTGCTATCATGGACAAGAAACCAAAGATGCGCGCTTCCGCTCAGGGCCGATCTATTATCTAGATATATTTTACCAACTTATAACAGTACTTTCACCATCACTACCCCTATCCCATCTCATGAACTACGAGTTGGTTGAAAAGGCAATACTTTCACCATCACTACCCCTATCCCATCTCATGAACTACGAGTACGAGTTGGTTGAAAAGGGTTTCCCTACTATGAGCTATCATAGTATCCCCAATAAATTGGGTAGTAAGTCCCAACAAATTCAGCAATCAAACAAGGTATGTGTTCAGATATATCTTGCTAATATCTCGATGTTTGATGGTTAAAACTTTAAAACCCATATAAATCCCCACAAAATAACCAATCAACCATCATGTTTAAATCACATCCTCAAGATCTTGCATAGTCAAAACCCCGTAACACCTCTATAATTCATGCTTAGATCTTTAATCCATGGATTCGAATATATATATATATATACATATGTGTGTATATATAATTATATACACAATTACATCCATATCATGTTCCAAAAAAAATAGATCTTGGATCTCTAAAACTCTACAACCCCCAGGAACCACTTGGACCATCCACCAGGGCTCCCATTGAGCCCAGCCCCCGGGGTCCTCCGTGAGCCGCGCGTAGTCGCTGAAGGTGGTCTGAGAGAACTGCACCAGGGCCTTGGTGCACCGCTTGGGGATCAGATCCATGAGAGAAGAGTGGACGAATTTCTGGGGGAAATCTCGAGAATGGGACAATATATGAATGTATCTATATATATATATGTATGTATATATATATATATATATGACATCATATGTTTGCCATATTGAAGATATCTGAGATATTGATGGAAATTGAGGGGATAAGATAATAAGATGTTCATGGGATTCAAATTGAAGTGACCTAAGATTAATTATCAACTGAAATTCAACCACTTCATATCCGAGATTAAATCTAAATATGGGATAATACTGGGATAAGATGGTTGAATAGGGATAATGATGGGAGAAGAAGATGTTAATGGAGAGTATCTGAGATTAAAATATATTGTTTAAAATAGATTAAGTTTAAATGGAGTAGATTCGATGGTGATAAGATTGTGAAGCATCTATGTAAATATAGACATGGATCACATTGGATTTTCTTAAATTAGATCAAGTGAGATTAAATTTAGCTTAGATCATATAGATTAGACTTAGAGTTCATGAGAGCAGATTTAAATACCTATCTTGACGGCGTAGCGTTGAGGTTGCTTTCTTTATCTGTAGCTCACATCGAGCAGTTCGGATTGTAGCCTGGCACCAGAAAAAACTCGACAGTTTCTTCGATCGAAGAACATAACTTTTCATGGGATATGTGGTAAATCCATATCAATTCAAATCTCAGTATAAAAACATTTCATAATTTCATATTTAAAAGCTCGTGGATGCAACATGGTACAACCCATGCTGCAAACATTCCGTCTGGAATCTCACAAGGTTTTCCCCACATCTGCCTGCAAGATCTTTCTTGATGGGGACGGGGACATAATTCACATGGTGCGCATCCAATTAAGAGCGTGCACCATGTGACACTTGCAATGGCAAATATGTAGCTTGCAACTCATATCTCGGTGTCAAAGCAGGTCCCCATATGGCCTTTGAAAAGGCTTGTCGGACACTTGCCGAACCTTTGAGGGTCAGTGAATAGAGTGAATAGGGAGCATCTCAACCGGTTTGTTGGTGTGGAAAGTAAAATGCAAAACTGACCACGCTTAATCAGTCTTCCACTCTGCAACTCAGAAAAGAATCCCTCTAATCGCAAATCTGGTTGGGCTCAAAAACCATGAAAAACCAAACTTCAATTTGGCGTCCATTGAAACAATCACCTGGTCCTCTTTAACAGGCAACCAACAGGCCTTCCCCAGAACTCCAGTCGGTCCCAATCGGATCCAAAGGGCTCCAGAGGAGACCAGCAGCATCTCCACGTTGAAAAGTATGGAGTTCAAAGGCGTATTTTGCGCCCGCATGGGATGGATACTCAGGAAGAACGCGATCTGGCGGCATTCAAGGCGCCAGACGAGCGAGCGTGCGCTACTTTTGGGTCTTCTGGATGGATCATTGTTTGCGAGGTACTTTTTTGCTGCTGATGGATGTTTTGGGGGCGGTCTTCTGAATCACTTCCGTCTTGGAGATTTACAATAATGTGGCAAATGCTATGCCATCAACAATCCCATGAACCAATCCTGACTGGAAGTCATTTTGCATCATCCCAGTTCAAGGAATATACCCAATTTCATAAACCTCTACTCCGGATGGTTCATGGCATTGGGTTCACCACATTACACATCCAACTCAGGACAACTGATGCTCGTCTGGTGTAAGGGTTGTGGTCTCACAAGTCGCCTTTGGTTCTACCTGTGGCACCAAGACTTGGAACAATCCCTGACCAGGACACCAGGACACCATCCTTTACAAGGCAAACGGCATTCACGGCATTCACACCCAAGTCCCAACCAAGCAAATGGACAGACATCATTCAATCATCCTTTGCAAATGTTCAGACTAAACCTCATGGTCAAGCTTGATGTTCCCCCCGCCATTCCGCTGGGACTTTCTCAGGTCGCTATTTTCACCATCCCCATATGGTGGTGGGTCATTTCACCCTGGCACCCAAAAAAGTTCACCTGAAGAAGATTGTTACCCAATTTTGAAGGATAATGGCCATGTTGACCACATTGCCCTTAGAATCTGGTGATTTTAACATCCCTGAAAAAACATAGAGAATCAATTTCGATTGTTGCCAGCCAGATTAGTTGAAACTGACAAACATTTAAGTCCATGACTTGAGTTGATGGCTTAACAATCTGGACTCAGCCCCATCCATGGCCAAGAACTGAATAAAGGAATATTTTATTGGAAACCCGGATAGCTAAAAAAATAATGTAGAAAGTTTACAGTTTCAGAACAAAATATTCCCTAAACCAACCCCTGATTTTCCATGACCTCAAAAAACTCCCACCATTTTCTCGGCTCCCCGGACGCGCATGCCAAACTTGGTGCAGCCTTTCACCTAGTGTTGTTAGCCAGGAGCAGCGATGGGAATTGAACCAACATATATCAGAAAATGCTTTTGAGCTGGCACAACATGTGACTCAACCAAGCAAAATGGCGGTTATGGACAAAAAACATGGGAGTTTGACCAACACTATCTGGGGCGTCAGCTATCAAAAAGATCGATCTCGGTGGAAAAATGCGGCTTCAATCCAGAACTGATGGTTGGTTGGTAGTTCATATTTACGCTCAAAATCTAAGGCCCAATTGGGACCACAAATCAATAGCCATTTTTCAGGTACCTAAACTGGAGGTACTGTACCATATAAAGCCATATTTTTGGGGGTATATCCCCTTACATAGCCCTTATACAGACCTTACATATGGTAGATGCCTCCAATTTAGGTTCCTGAAATGGCCACTGAACAAATGGCCGGGGGTTGCAACCAACTAGCCATTTTGGCTCGCAGTTGATTCTACAGGATTGGTTGATGGGAATTCCAGATAGATTGCAAGAATCTTGATTTCACCTGCTCAAAGAGGGTGAGCTAACAGGTACTACCAATGACTCGGCGTTGCATAGGAGTTGATTGCAAACATCTATATCACCCATGTTCCTGCGTTTTTTTTCAAATCTCTGTCCTCCATTTGTTGGTATTCCTCTGTGTGTCAACCATCAGCCAACATGCTTTTGTTGCTGAGCAACGACGCAAATGAGCATGTAGAAGTTGAAACACGCCTCAAAAGCAAGCTGAGGGTTAATTGCGACAACATCAAATTGTTAATTTGTTGTGTCACAACACCTATGGATTTATGATACAATGTGTATCTATATATATATATATTATGTATATATATATATATGTATTATTACCCTGGATATGTCTAGATAATGCTGACCCCTTGTCGGTTTCAGTGGCGGTTACCACGCTCCCAAGCCAGCTCCTCCGATAGCCCCCCAAGCCATCCATGTGATGCATCCTGAACCGCATGTAGCCCTTCTGATGCCCTTCTACCATGTAAAGCTTCCCTTCAAATTGTCTGAAACTCCATTGAAATTACATACATCTTCCGCTCAGATTTAAAAAAACGGAATTCTCGATCCAAGATACATAGAGTGCCACGCTCAAGGGGTACAACCTCAGGGTGGTGAGCCTTGGGGGTTCTCAAGATCTGCGTGATGGCTGTGTAACATAGATGGGTAGGTCCAATATGGTGTCTGAGAAAATTACAATCTTTTCGAGTCTATTGACGATATGTCAAGGAAAACCGGGACCAAATTGAAGACCAGGGCTATGATCCATGTCTCAATACCTGGGTGGAAGTAGAAATCCTCCCTGTTCAGCAAGAAAGTCAACTCCCACTGGGTCAAAAGGTCCATTTCTCTTTGAGAATATTCAAAGTCTGGTCGAAATCCCTTTCTTGTTTGAAGAAATCCCCAGTTTTGTTGATGAGATCTCAATTCTTCGCCAATCAAATCCGAATAATGTTCACAGTTTCATTCTAGGTGGTTTGACTGGTGATTATTGATCCCCTGCCAAAGCTAAACTTTAGTGGGCTATATGGCAAACCCATCCTTAAACATACTAGAAATAGTCAGTATCTACAATACAAATATATCGTAGTGATCCTAATTCATCTTATGATATATGATAAATCCATATAAATCCATCCCCAGAAGAACACACTAAAAGTAGTCCGTATCCAATAATCTCTCTTTTTGTCTCGTTTTGTTAGTGGTTGTAATTCATCCATCCAGAATCTCCCAACATTTTCGACCTGTCCCTCCCTTTGGAAACCGGGCCCTGCATCCTCGCAGGCGGCAAGGAGGCTGTTCAAGAAGGGCGGTCCAGGCTGCGGCAAAGCAGCGGTGACCGATCATTTTCATTGGAAACCCATGGCGTTTCCCCCACGAAATATAGGGGGGACCTGCATTTTTGTCCCCTGAATGCTGAGAAATATGTTATGTTTGTGTTGGTAGTGTTGGTAGGTCGTTTTATATGCTTGTATCTCAGCGCTGTGAACATGTAATGGGCATTTGATGGAGATATTCACCTGCAAAAAGTGAAAAAAGGAAGGCATTCACATAAAATGAGTTTTGGTGAATGTGTTTTAAGAGGATGTTCCTGACCAAAAGGTGATTTCACCAACAACGAAACTTGATTAATGTAGGACTTTGGCCATCAACATCAAACTTGAATCAACAAGAATCGTATTTCGCTGGCTTTAGAAGCGATCAGGATTTCCAGGGTGTGGACTCTGTGGATTGTTCCAAAATTAGCAGTGTAGCCCTGGGCCCCGGTCCTAACCACCAGGCTTCAATTGGGTATTGCTCAGGCGCCGGCATAGGCTACACAAAGCATGGCTACAACCAACAAATTTATGGAGATGAGATATCATGAGATATCACCCATCCCCAAAAAGCTGCAGCGCAAGCCACAAGAACAACGCTTTTCACGCCTGCCCCGAGATCTGGGGTACTATGACCTCGAGGACTCGAGGGTATCAAGGATTCGATGGCGAGAAAACGACTAGCGGCAACAAAACAAAGACTGGGGGTTAGTACTTCACCAAGTGAGGGCTGACACTGGAAGCGTTTGCAGAACCAACAGAAACTTGATATTCCAATGATTGATTCCTTGGCATATTCCAATCAACCAATGTTTGTTGTTTGTTGCCAATGTTGATTCGCGCTAAAACAAACAAACCGACGAATCCGTCATGACGATTGCGACCCAAATTCACCTGGGAACACCTCAGTGATGGGCCTCACACCCACAAGCCACAACCTTTTCGATCCACCGGTGACTATTGGCCAAGGGGCACTCATGATGATCTGCAAGATCCAAGCCTAGGAACAAGGCTTTCTTAAACTAATCTACCCTATTCATCCTTATTCTACCCTTCGTTCCATCGCAAAATTAACTATACATTAAAAAAAAAAAACTTGGATTTCTCTGGAAAAAAATCGGCTTCCCAGGGTACCCAAAAATTGGATGCTTTACCTATTTGGATCTATTTGGATGGCAACAAACGAAACCTCTGCCAGACGCTGATGCTCTAAGCCCAAGGGACCAGTGACAGGATCGCAAAGAGGATGCCACAGCAGAGCTTCAGCACGGCCACCAACAAGCCTTCGAACGCATCCCCGAAGCAACAAGACGACCACTATAACAGATCAAACTGCTAGTTGTGTGTGTGGGCGCAACTTGGGTTGTGAATGGGTATGTGGTGATGTCACCTCCATCAGTGGGCATACAAGCACCAGAATTTATGGCTATATTAATGTAGACCCACGCAACTTAAGTGGAACTTCACCCCCAAGTAGCCTCTCAGAGAATCCAGGCTGATCAGAGGAAATCCGATTCTTTAAGTATAGAGGTTTGTCATTGTTGGGTTGGATTACCTAAGAGTAAACACGATGGAGGGTCGACAAAGCAAAGCAGTTCTCAACGACACCAATTGGGGATATCACCTGATAAGATCGCCCTTCCAGACCCCAGACACCCAAAAATTGACCCATTGATGACCTGAGAAGCACTAGGCATTGCCACTAGGCCTTGGTGTCCGCACTCTCTCCTTTGTTGAACTTGGAAATCTGCAGCTTTTCAAACTCCTGACCAGGAACTTGGTGGCAAGATCAAAGCCCTAAACCCAGTAGACTTATGTAGACGTACCAAACATCGACCATGTCCCGAGATTACCGGCAATCTAATTTCAACCACCAAATGGTCATTGTCTTAACTAGCATGTGGATAATTTAGAAACTCTGATTCCAGCTCCTCCTGGTTTTCCCGTTTAGGGAATTTTGGATACAACCACAGCTCCTATCACCGCTCACTCCATTCACCCGCTGAGAAATCTCAAGATATATCAAATCAAGTTGGATAGTTATGTCATCACCCATGATTTTCCCATGTGTTTTTTCCATATATCTATATCTATCTATATACATATATCTGATTCACATATTGGAAGACTGATCAAGATGATTTTCCCATGTCTTTTTCCCAACTGAGCTCCACCCCTGTCACAATCCTCCTCAAGTAACAAGACATCGCACTTGAAGCGGTTGTAGTCGGTACGCACCTGTGAAAGGCCGGCTGCAGAAGGGAAAATTGTGGTGGTTCTTTCAATTGCAACAGGTGGTGGCCCTATGGACCAAGGGAAAAGCCAGAAAATTGATGCTTAAATATGACTATAGAAATGATATTAAATGTGGATGTTCATTGGAAAAATCATCATACTTTTCGGCGGGTGGCTGAACCACCAAATAGGCTCGAACCTGTTCCAAGCAGCCAAAAATCAGCAATCAAAATTGTGGTTTCCACCCTCTGCAAAACATGTTTGAGGAAATTGGGGCGTGTCCTCCCAGATAACTAAGTAGGGATGGAAAATAGAGAATCAAATCACCAACCCAATCTATCCCTCTACTTTGAGGATCCTTTGGTCCATTCAACAACAGGCTTCGCCAACTCAACCATCAACCAACACCATGACCCTGCTGCACGGAAGGCTTCCCCCCTGGGATGAGCGATGGCCACAACTGGGAGTTGATCCAGCATTCTTCAGACCCATCTCATATTGTTAATGAGATATCCCATGACAAATCCCCAGTGTGGTTGGTACATTCCCATTCACCCATTCAGTACGCCTTGAACCCACCCAAAATGGGGTCCATTTTTGGGAAGTCCATCCCCTGCCGCGCCATGCCCCTGCCTGTCGCAAGTTTCGACTCGCCTGCCAGGCACCCCAACTCAGTCGTCGCTTGCTGCCTCCAGTGGCGCACCCGTTGCCGGATTGAAAGCCACCATGGTATCTTATACTAGATATGTATATCAGTAACCAATCAACCAATTTCACCAGGGACTGAATTGTCCAAAGCTAGATTATGGATTGGCTTTGATGTTTCTTTTGTTTTTGCC
Source organism: Symbiodinium sp. clade C Y103 (assembly GCA_003297045.1). Classification (NCBI taxonomy): domain Eukaryota; class Dinophyceae; order Suessiales; family Symbiodiniaceae; genus Cladocopium; species Cladocopium sp. clade C. Next base: position 243,523 of record BGPT01000289.1, read on the forward strand.
TTTCAGCATCAGTGATGAAACAATTACGCAACTGCCAGAAATACAATGCTGATCGGGAAAAAAAGGAAGTACCCTCCGGCAACCAAACGTGGCAGTGGAACCCCCCCATTTCCTCAATTGATTTTCCCAGCTATAAGCCTTCATCTACTTCGGGATTTTCCAGCCAGCCACGTCCGATTGCCAAAGGGTATACTCCCTAGCCCCTCATTCTTGGTCTCATCCAATCAAAACTGGGGAATGAACTTGGCTATGGCCCTGGCGATATCCCACATCTATATCATGTACGTAGGTGTGTATTCACACATATGTACATAAATGATCATACATGTACATCTAATATATACACATATGTATACATATGTATATACATACAATCATATATACATGGAATTTGTATATATGTATATGTATATCGTTCATTCTATGTTCTTATCGTATGTATGACATGTCTATCAATGTCAGTCATGCTTCACTTTCATATGGTTATCGATAAAATATATACTATGTAAAGTCATTTTTGTGCTCCCCGATGGAAGCTTTTCGCTAATGTTGGCCAATCCAAGAGAACGGACCTGCAGCGGCACTTCTTCGGGATGCTGACCAGTTGGCTTTGGAAAGCCTGCTCCGGACTGCTCGGATTGTGTGTTGGGCCGGCCCCATTTTTGGGACCCGCTGGGCGGTCCCAAAAATGTGACGTTGGNTTTTCGGGCCCACAAAGGGGGCCCGGTTTTGGGGCCGGTAACCATGCCAAAAGTTGTTTGGCGACACGGTGTTTGCTTCTGTTGCAAGTTGCCCCCGCAAGCCGCAAAATGAGTTAAGCTTGTGCGACCTTATTGTGGCTTGTCTGACTTTTTGCGGGGCACGACGAAAAACAACGGAATTTGATGTGATACGATCAGGGCCCCAAATCACGAGGCCAGAATGTCTATCTTTTCGGGCGCCAGAAACGGTGCCGCAGCCGCATGATTTGCAGACGCACGCCAGTTTGCAGCTTTGGCCCGGAGGGTTGTTGCTGCTGTCGTTATTGGCTCTCGGAGTGGAGACCACTAGTAGATCACAGCGCCCCGCCCCAACATANAGTAGATCACAGCGCCCCGCCCCAACATACCCAGCCCATCATGATTGAAGCGCATGGGCCACGAGTGACACTACCATTGCTTGTCGAAAAGCACGAGTTTACCTCATTGGCAGCGTTCCTGAG
>BGPT01000289.1:246480-339300 GCA_003297045.1 Symbiodinium sp. clade C Y103
CGCAGCAACGACGTTGACACAGCAGTCCCAAAAGAGAGCCCGGTTTTTGGCAGGATTCCGGCCTCGCTCACATGGCCCCTCGTAATATATATATATATAATATGATATGCGTGTTTGTGTGTAAATGAACGTGCAATATGCACGCGTGTGTAATTGTTGAAAGACACGATAAGACGAAATCAAATTGGTAAGATTGATAGGTAGGGAAGCAGATAGAAATTATCCAGATTCCAGCTACCATGGCTGATCATTGATGCCCAAGGTTGGAAACATCCTCATTGCCTTCGTGCCTCCTCTGATGTTTGCCAACTGGGGCTTCGACCCTTAGCACACGGGCGGGGGTTAGTTTGACGTCGGGGACTGACTGGCTAGATGTGTCGTATGATGTTGTATGTCCGTGGGTGCACATCTTTTTTCATTTTACTTGTAGAGGCCATTTTTTTTGGTAACAAGAAAGAGCTGAAGTAGGTGAAATTCACTGAGAGGTCCCATTTGAGAACACGGTTCTTGGAGAGAAATTGGTATGGGCGGTATGGGCCAAAATTAGGGTACTCTAAAAATGCCATGACAAAAGGACCAAAATCTGTGGGCCCACTGATCTCGGTTTGACCCATGCCAGATGCTGATGTCTTCTCATGATGTGACCTTATTTGTATAACTGCTCTGATTTGGTGATTTCAAACATGTTTGTCTTCCACTCGACAGTATGACGATCCCAATTGACCCATCTTTTTCAGTGGCTCAACCACCACCCAGCTACCTGGCTTGCGGCAGTTGTTTCGCGACCCAGGACACCTTTTGGGTCTTCGTGGGGACCAACATGCTATGCCTATGGGTTGCACTGATTCTCCCTGAGACCAAGGACAGACGATCGGGGCGATCCTGATGGTGTCATCAAGCATGGTGGGCTGGGAAATCGCAATGAATTTTGGGCATTTGAATTTGAAACAATTTGAAACACATCAAACTCAATGGGGGATCTTCCAGCAAACTATGTTTGATTACCTTTTGAGCTTTAATCCAAGGGAGGGGAAAATGGCCAAAATTTCAAGAGTACCATTGTTTTTTCATTGTTGAAGGGTTTTGCAAGGCCACGGAATTCAGAAGACACTTTTTCACATTTCTCTCTGATAAGATTCCATGTGAATCTGAAAATACCAGATGCCAAAGAAACCGCAAAGTCAAGGCTTTGTTGGGAAAGAAGTTTTGCCTGCCCAAAGTGAGCAGTGCCCGAAATCCTGGCTGATTAGATAGATTATTATGGTAAGTTTATGAACATTTGTCAAGCTGGTTTATGGGGGATAATGGACTGACCCAGAATCCCGTTCCGTTGGGAAACCACTCGCTCTTTTAGGACAAAAGCCTCGAAGAGATCACGTACATGTTCAACATCTGGCTGAAGGGCAGGAGCCATGTTTGAGCGGGTGGAACCTCATGAGAGGGATCTCTGAAGTCGACGGAGACTCAACTTGGTGCCGAAGTGAGCCCCAAAATCCATGTGTGGTATCACCAACATACCCCAAGCATCACGAACATGTGAGGTAAGATATGCCAAGATCTACAGTACAATGATGGATACCATATATACATGGATTGGATTGCCCCTTGTACAATCTTGTACAGTGCATGTGCGTGTGTCGATGCCTCTACTGCCAATGTGGCAGAGGGCACACACGCTTTTGCATAGTATCCAGCCTCACTGGATTTTGTGAATTATTGCTCTTGGGTGACTCGGACACGAACTGGTCCATCTTGCCTAATTTGGAATGTTTGATGAGTTTTGATGAATTTTGGACGATGTGCTTCTCTAAGAATCTTGAGCATGTCAGTGTGATCCAGCATTTTGGTTCTTCGCTTCTTGGGCCTTCGATGATGAACTCTTGGACATGCTTGGGGAGGCCGATCTGTTGTCTGATCATTTGGACATGATTTGATTCGCATGTCAGCAAATGATTGGTTTGACAATGCACTGACTTACAGGCCCATCTATTTTCTATCAAGTTTCTCGGTGACTTTTTGGTGAATATGTATATATATATATTATATTATGTTATATTATATTATATTATATTATGTTATATTATATTATATTATATTGTATTATAATATAATATATTATATTATATTATATTATATTATATTATAAATATAATATAATATAATATAATATAATATAATATAATATAATATAATATTTATATTATATTATATTATATTATATTATATTATATTATATTATTTATATCAATGTAAATGTGTATAAGTAGATGAATATATGCATGTCTATAAATATATCTATGGGTCTGAGGACCAGTGCATGTGAAAGTAAAGACTAGCAACACGTGTCTCTTTCCTATTGTGCTTTGACAAGCACACGGACTCATCAAGTGGGACAATCTTGATGAGTCGTGGTTGATGCCGAGGCATTTGCAACTTGGTTCATCATACGAAGCCTGAAAACCCGGATTCCTTTAGATTGGAGTTTATTAATTTCATGAACTGGGTAAAACTTGGGGTGTTTCTTTGCCGCTTTGTTGATCATTGATGCATCAATTATGTATATAGATACATGTTCATTTTCACTTTCATACTCATAAATATTAACAAATGTATTGTTATTCAGTTATACATATTATATACGGTGTATAATACCAAGCCTTTTCGCAGGATTTCTTATGTGTCGAGAAGCGCCTCTAAAAGCCTCCCTGGTCAGCCGAAGTGGGAGACGGGCACCGCTCCTCCCTGAGAATTTTCAGGACCAGAAAAAGGGCCGATCCAAATGGAGCGCGAGCCGGAGAGCATGGGGTTGGGAGTTGTCCAAATTTCGAAGAAATCCCGGGTCGTGTCTGGTGAATGAGATGATTTGCGGTTTCTAGATCTAAGGATGTGATGATAAACTTGACACTTACCTTTCCTGGGTTTGTTGAACGCAGGATTTTTGGAAAAGGAAACACCAAAAATCAGAATGGAGGGTCCATCCGAGCTTCATCTTTCGCTCAGCTGTGATTGGTGGAGCCAAGAAGACAACTGCAAGGTCTATGGCCATGGCATATGGCTACAGCTTGGTGCGGAATGACTCAACATTTCAGGATGAAATCCCTATATGAAACCCGAAGAATGGAGTCTGCGAGTCTGGAAGTTTAGACTTTCCTCCTGAAAAAGTATTGGCTGAAGGAACCTCTTCCCATTATCGGCCAGAGGGACGCCCCCTCCAAATGAAAAGAGACCACCCAAAAAACACAACAAGGCTTCAAGGGTAAGGTTGGAAGGCAATCAGTGAGACTTCCAGGATTTTGTTTGAGAATCTTTGAGATTTGTGTCGCCCAAATCAAGGTCTTGTCCCAAAAGCACGCCTAAGAATACTGAAAACATCTAGAAACCTGTGTGCACTAAGCATAAGCCCTACCCAAAGTCTAATATTGGGTTTGGTTTGAAGCACCACCAAACACTAAGTTCAATCCCGGGTCCGGCCAGTTGGGGTCATGAGTGCTGCTATAGCTTGACTTAGCAAGTTGCTCAAGGGGATTCCGAATGGGCGCCTGGCCGGGGTTGCCATGGCACTGGATGTCGCAGAAAAGAATGGGGAAAGCTTGTCTGGCAGCGAGGCCGACAGGGTTGGTGGATGTACACTTTCGATCAATTTCTTCACGTGCCAAAGAGTGGTCACTGTCATTCACTGTCTGGGATTTGAAATAGATTGCGTTGAAATTGTTCCCAACAATCAAGATTCAGGATGGTGAATATATATATATATATATTATTATATATATTATTATATATATTATTATATATATATATATATTTATTCATTATTATTATTATCATTATTATTATTATCATTATTATTATTATTGTTATTATTACTATTATTATATATATATATTATTATAAATATATATATTATATATATATATATTATTATATATATATTATTATATATATATTATTATATATATTATTATATATATATATATTATTATATATATATAATACATGATATATATATATATGTATATATAATACATAATATATATATATATATGTGAATATCCACCATTGAGTTCGCTGGTTTTCCGAGCTACAAACCTCCTCAATGCCAAGCATTGAAGCCTCCGACCAGAAGAACGGCATAGGACATCTATAAGTCTACTAGGTCTAGGGTCTAGCTTAGGATTTAGGGTTTGCTACTGCTAGTATATCATAGTCCTCATAGTTCACTATTTCATGTTCAATTTGGGAGATGGAAAAAGGGGTGGATCGTGGTTTTGAGGAGGTTTGCTGGCAGGTCGACCTGCAAGGTGATGTGATTGGCTTGCAGTTCTTTCACTTCAAGCATCTTCAAGCCATGAATCCAAAGATCTGCAAAGTTCACCCCTGATCTCATGATATCTCGTGACATCTCGTGATTATCTCATGCATCATGCGGCTGCGGATCATGCGGATCATGCGGATCTGGAGAAACAGAGGATTTCGACGCCCTCGGGGATCCCCGGGGGGTCAACGTCCACGTTTGTTTTTTTTTCATCTCACGCAGGTGCAGGAAATTCTGAAGAGAGCGGATTTGGAGGAGCAGGGGATTGCAGGGGAGATTTTGATGATCTGGGTACTCTATGCATAGATTGGAGATGCATTTGTTTGTTAGGTTTCTCATGTTTTAAACCAATCAAAATCCATGAAGTTTGGCTATTTGCGTAATTTCGGAGTTTGGGCAAGTATGCAAATCTATAGCCAAATCGTTGGCCAAGATTCAAAGCCCAACAGCTCGCAGCGAGCTGTTCATGCAAGAATGGGCCCCAAGTTCCAAGTTAGCTTGTAAACTCATCCATCTGCAGATTCTATGTAGATAAACCAACCTGGCGATCTGGGGAGTCGCTTCTAGAAAGTATATTATACCAACCATTTGTTTTGTCAGGTCCCAGTATGAGCCCGTTTCTTTCCCACCGACAAGATTGCTGACAAAGAAAAAAAGAGCAACTCTTTCGAAGGGAAACGGGACACATGATGCCGAACGATGCTTAACTACTGGATTTATAGGGGTACCTTATTTTCAGAGAAATCCGACATGCAGAAAAGACACCTCCAGATAGGGGTGTATTCTTGTGGCCCCCATCAATACAGTTCCTTATCGATCCTGATTGCCTAAACACATGGCTTTGTCTGCAAAAAACATGGGACCCTCATATCCCCTCCAGAACGTTCATCCTGATTTTCTCAGGTTGGGATGTTTTGGACTGGTTGAAGACACATTCAAAATCCCATGGTATATTTTGTTGGGTGATATCCCCATTAGCTTTCAGAAAACCATTTCTCATCCAGTGTCAGGAGGATGCTGAGAGCTTCAAGGGCCAGGGTGGTATGTGCGTGGCTGGCTGATGAATTCGTCACACTTTTTACAGGGTTGCTCCATCCCATGGCAACAAGGATTGGTTGTTTTACCATGTTTTACCATGTTTTACCTTTGTATTTACCCAATTTACCCCCTTGTACCTGGGGTGTTTGGAGCAACCCCGGTGGTGGTTTGCAAACATGTTTTATTCTTGACGTTCACATCGAACGATTCTGTACCTGTTGTGACCTCGAAGTTGGATCCACTCCCAAAGCCACGAGTTGGTTTGGGCTAAAATAGGGGTACCCCTTAATCATCCATTTTAGTAGGGTTTTCCCTTATAAACCATCCATTTTTGGGTACCCCCATTTTAGGAAACCCTCATATCATATCCATCAAGTTCCAGGTGGTCATTGCAGTGGCCGTTTTCTCATCGCTGGCGGGCTTGTTGATGGGCTTGGACATTGGCTACATCGCTGGGGTGAAGTGGCTTGACGACCCGTGAGGATTGTATTTTTTTTCGGTATGAAGTACCCCCCAAAAAAGATAGACACGTGGCAAACCCTGTCCTAATGGCAAATGACTTTTCTATGGGTTGGTACTATGCCACTGGAATGGGATTCATGTCCAAAGAACTATGAAGAACTTAAACACTGGATCACATGGGGTTTTCCAAAGAAATAGGGACCCCAAGTCGTGCATGGAATGGTGAACTTTGATTGGGATGGCGGTGATTGGAGTTCACCATCGTCTGGCTCCCCCGATTGTCCCAGCCATCACCGGTGATTGGCCCAGTCGCTCAGTGATTCTCTCAGTAACAGGAGGGAGATATAGGGAAATGATACCCAACTACAGTGACATCCAGGGTTTGCCGTGGTTTACATATTTTTTCACCGTCCCACGCCGGCGAGCTGTTTGATCCTCAGTCCGGATTTTGGGTCTGGCTCAGCCCACAGGGAGAACTGCGGATGATTCTGGATGAGTCATTGGGTCAGATATGATATCCCCATCATATCCTTCTATTAGATCATAGGTATTCATAGGTTATATATCCTCATCATATCCTGCTGTTGACTGAGATATCCTCAGCACATCCTGTTGTTGGTTGTGATAGCCTCATCATACACCCCTATGCTTCGTAATTATTTTTGAGTATTCAGTTTGACATATTTTGATATGGCCTTGAGATGGGGCCCATCCACTCATTCCGGACAAAGCCATACAACATGATTGTTGGCTATTTCTCATACAAAGTCCCAGCACATCCTATCAAATTCCCTATCATGGTCAATCCTGCAAATCTGATTATACCATATTTTCCCATATGTTTCACATCTCCTGGGACATGACGGAATCATGATGGAATCATGTTGGAATCTCCCCCATATATGACTGCAGTCATCCTACAGAAGGTCCACGGGCGGAACCGAGGACCATGAAGTCCTTCTCCCAAGATCTCCTTCAGCATGAGGCTTTGATGGAGCTAGAGGAAGGGGCCGGCACGGGGGCACTTGGGGTGTTCGACAACGAGGTTGAAACATGGATGGGAAGATCTGGGAAGATTGACCAATACAAAAGAACAAACAGGTTGAGAGTGGGGAAAGTAGGGGCAGAACAGGGAGAACGATGGCATATTTTGCAATACAATGAGGGATCATGGTTGTCCTCATGGTTGTCCTTTTCCTACTCTCTTAATCAATAGATGGGTCACCTCCAATTGAAGAATCACTAGGCATATCTTTTTTCTGATAACATGATTGGTGGGGATATCAAACAACAAACATACTCATCATACTCTCTGGTAATCAAACATTGCAATGAACAATCTTCCATTCATAGGGGATTATCCCATAAACATCCATAAACACCATCGATTTCTCAGGGATTTCCCATTGCCATGTTTGATTGCCAGAAGGTATTACACAAATATGCAAAAATGGGGTTGAAAGTGGGTGTTTAACCAACAATTCCATACATGGGCTTCTCCGGTGATGCGGGCCCCCAAACAAAGCCTCATCAATGGGGAAACGATGATCGACCGTAGGATTTAAGTAATTTATTCGAGTCGTTTCGCGACGAGAACCGCCCGCACCCAGAGAATAGGACAGAGAGGAAGCCAACTGGGGTCAAACTTGGCCGTCCTTGGCCTTAAGTTGGGCCAAACAGGAGCCAACTTGGGCCCAATTTGGCCCAATTTGCGCCGAACTCCGGCCAGTTGGCTCCAACTTGCGCCCAACTTGAACCCAAAGTGGGTCCAACATGGCACAATTTGATACAATTTGGGCATGTCTAGACGCAAGTTGGGCTCAACATGCGCAACTTGATCTTGTGTGGGGGCAGCTGGCGCCGAAGTTGGGCCCAAGACAGGCCCAATGTGGGGAACATGGCCTGGCACGAGCCCCCAAAGCCAAAATGTTGGAAATAGCAGTAAAACTGGACGTTTTCAGCATGTCGCATTGAGTCCGCAAAATTGGCCCGGCTGGGCCTTGCTTGAGCCCCGCGCCCCCCGAAAAGGGGCCCAACTTGGCCCAACTTGGGCCTAAGTTGCGCTATCTTGGACCCAACTCCCAGGCTGGAGCCAAGGGGTCATGTTGAGCTGAAGTTGAGGCCAAATCAATCCAGCTGGACACCAAATTGAAGCCATGCGATGCACGTGTACGTCCAGGTCACGTGCAACATTGCGCAACGTGGGAGCCTTTGGCGCCAGCTTCGTACCAAGTTGGGCCCAACATGGCCACAACATGGAACACATTGCTCAACACGAAGAGTCATCGATGAAAACTGAACACGTACATTTTGAGGATTTGATATTGGACCGGCCATGTCCCCCATTTTGAAGCCATTGGAAGTCGCTTCCAAGCACGTCCAACTTGGGGCGAAGCTGCGACATGTTGGAGCCAAGTTGGGCCGAAGTTGGAGCCAAACAAACGGGTCCAAGTTGGGCCCAAGTTGGGGCCATCTTGGCCGAAGTTGACCCCAAGTGGAGCCGATGTGCAGCCATGCCGGATGGAAACGGTGCATTTGGCCGATGTTGTGCCGCAGGGAGCCGACTTTTGGCGGCCTGTCCCGGGGAAAATGCCCCCCCCCCCCAGCTGTACCACCGGCTTATCGGATGAACCGTACCAAAGACTGCTAACTACCACGCCTCGGCACCTTCGGTGCGGGAGAATTTGACATTTTTTAATTTTTGAGATATGTTGGGCTGTTTTGACATCATATGCCCCCAGCAAAGAGGATAGACAATGATAGACGACCCCAAAATTGTAAGATTCCATTTTTGGGGTTGGCAACCCAGATAATGTAAGTTGGACAAGTTTGCCTCAAAGAATGTAAGATAAATTTAGGGGCGTCTGAGAAGAAAAAATGTAACATGATTTTTCTTGGCAACCCCAAAACATGTAACTTAATGTAGCTTACATATTCTTGCCTCCAGCAACACGGCTAATTGCAACTGACATTTTTTTGCCCCTTCCCTCCCTTAAGGGGGTGGGGATCAAATTGCCACAGTCCCGTGCACTTTTTGGCGACCCGTCCCGGGCGAAAATGCTCCCCCCTCCAGCTAAAGCTGCACCACCGGACAGATGGGTGGAAGGAACCGTTGCATCGACTGCTAAACTACCACGCATCAGCACCGTCGGCGCGGGCGAATTTTCAGAAAAACCCAGATGGTGATTTTGAACATGTCGTTGTTTATCCATATGATACATATCACATGTCATGCCTTTATACACATCCCATTTTATCAGCCATGATAGGCTCCAATTACATCAGCCCGGTCTATCCCCCCTTATATTCCCTATTCTGGTTGGTTTTATCCCATATCCGTATCCATGTGTTTGGTTAAGCAAGTTAAGCCCCCGTTTTGTCTGATCATGGCCAGCAAAAATATTTTTGTTGGTGATAAAACTCATAAGATCTTCGTTGATATTAACCAATAGATTTATCTATATTCACCAGTATACGTATATATATATATATATACACATACATATATATATATATGCATGCATACAGATGTGTATTCCCACAATATTCCACGGTATATTTCCATGGTATATTTCCACATTCCATGGGCCACTTTTGTTTCCCCTTCCAGGACAGCGTCATCACCATGATCTTCGGCCTGGGCGCGGCCCTGGCAGCCTTTCCTCCGGTGATGCAAGCCTGTGCCAGGGCCGCGAAATCTTCAGACTTGGACCTTCATCCCAGTTTGGTACCTACATGGATGCACATGACTATATAGACTATGTAAATAAATAGATAAAAAAGTAAATAAATAAATAAATAAATAAATACATAATTAAATAAATAAATAAATAAATAAATATATATATATATACATATACATATACAGTATTTTACAGTTATATATATATATATATACAGATTCATATGTACATTTGCAACCATGTACTTCATGTGGAATCATATGGATCTATGGTTTTTTTTTGGATCATTTTCATGTGTTTCTTGATTGGATTGTTAATGGGGATTATGGATTCATGGGGATGATTTATCACATAATGGGGTGTATTATGTAAATGCTGTTTGTCTTGTTTTTTTTTTTGGAGGAATGTGTTTAAATTGAGTAAATGGCGATATTCTTGAATAGTTTTTAAATGGATTCTTTGTTGTTGGGTTAGTGGAAATGAAGCACATCATCGCACTGAGATGCTGGAAATACGGTTCTATCATGTTCTATCTTTCTGAGGGGTTCTTATACATTAAACTGGGGATGAACTGACGACAAAAAAACTGACCAAACGGATCATCGTGACCAAACATTGTTGGGGCATGTTCCCATCAATGCTGCTTACAAAATTTTACGAATGCTTACGATACTGTATTCCTTACTCTCTTGTTGATAGAAAACCTATTAATGTTGGTTGAAACCCTGGTTTTGCTGACTAGAGCCTTTTTGTCGAGTCTTATTCTTGTGGTAAGATTACCATGTAAGATCGTTAAGTCCGCGAAGGCCCTCCATCCCTGAGGCGTCAACTGTTTGGGGCGGAAGGGCACCGTGGTCGCCGGTGGATGGATTTTTTGCCTTGGCTCGGCGCTTCAGTGCGTAGCACCTGGGCAGATCATATGATGCTTGCAGGGCCTGGTTGGAGACCTGCAGAGGTCTACTTTCATCATATATTCCATTAATCCTTCACATGTTTTAATGATGTTTGATGTTGACGTAATGATCGATGTAATTTTCAGATGATTTTGTATGATGTTGAAATGATGTCGGATTATGGGGATATTTTGGATGTGTGGAGTCCCAAAAAGTGGACCCAATGGGACCAAAAAAACTAGAAACATAGGTGGTTTTTGCATGTTTTTTTTTTTCTTGCCATGGACTAAAACCTTTGGACTATCTATCTTGATTGGTAAACTATAGATGTTGTGCAAGTCAAGCCAACCCGTTTCAGGGTGGCTTGATTAAGACCCACGATTTCAACCGTCAGATTCCCCAGCAAAACCAAATCGCTGATGAATATTCCCAGTATATCCCCATCATATCCCTTTGCACCCCCCCAGTGGTAATTTCAGGCGATCAACCTGGCTATGATGCTGTTGGGTCGTCTCATCGCCGGCATGTCGGTGGGTTTGCTGTCGGGCAACGCCCCGGTCTACACCAGCGAGATTGCGCCCCCTGCGGTGCGCGGCGCGCTGGTCACGGGGTTCCAATTCGCGGTGACCGAAACTGGGATGCCGATTGGGGAAGATGGGGGTTTCATCAACAAAAACCGTGATTTTCATGGGTGGGATCCAATGTGATCTAACTAGATATCATGAAAACTATGGTGCTACCCGAGTCCGACCTGGCTGGGAAATCTCAGTTTTAATGGAAACAGCTAGGAAAATTGTCGAAGTGAATTTACTCAATGGTCGCGAGGTTGCAGGACCGAAGGGTTATGGTAAATTACTGTATATACTATTTTTTGAGATCTGTGCAGAGAGTGGGTTGAACCTATTGTCGCCAATAATTGAGGCCTTATAGATCGATGTTCTGACGTGTTTAGTGGGAACCCATCGTACTTTTGGGATTTTCGGGTACGTAATTCCGTCCCTCTCCAGATGAAGTGGTAATTCACCCTCAACCATGTCCAGTTTTGTTTGTGTATTGATGCTTGCTCTTTTCCCATAGATTTAGAATGATTTAGATATTTTTTACTGCCATATATAGAGATATCTGGAAATCCCATCAGATCGCTGGCAGCTTAGGTAGGCATCATGTTGGCCTTCCTTTTGGCCCTGGTTTTGGAGGATGTGGAGGAGCCAGTGAGTGGATGGCGCTGGGTCATTGCCGCTCAGAGACTTGGATGCGGCATAGCCTTGGATGTGCTGGCATCACCGTGGTGAAAAGATGGGTAATCTGTCAAAATAGAAACACAAAAGTGAAAACATGTGTAAAGACACGGCTTCCTGCAACAGTTCCTGACCAAATCAATTCATTGAAGTTGGTTATTTGAAACCAAACCTTCGTGATTTGGACTTGGAAAACCTCAAACTCTGTGCCAGAATTGGTGGAACATTTTGCAGTTGAACCGTTGCATCCCCCTATATACATGTATACATACGCAAATACCATGCTTTGCAGTTGAGATTTTCCCTCAATCCATGGACGAATGTACCTCATCCAAAATAACCAAGGATGGTCCCTGGAAGCCTGCTGCTGATTCTTGGAGCCTTCATGCCTGGGTCTCCGCGGCATTTGGTGGCACAGGGGAAGCCACTTGGCCTTTGAAGTGCTACGAAATGCTGCTTTGAAACATTTTGAAACAACCTTTTCGAGCAAGTAAACAGCAACTGTTTTTGCGCGGTAGTGGCAGTGGTAGTTGTTGCTCTTGGTATCTCTTGGTCTTGTTCTTTTAGACAGTCCTCTTCCCTGACACGTTCCCCCTTGTTCCACCTGGGGGTCGGTGGAGATTCCAAGAGCTTGGCCATTGAGGATGAAAGAGGCGTTGCAAACCCTGCGGAAGTTGCGGAAGGAGGAACCGCCTCCCAAAATCCGCCGGTTGCAGGGATTCTCTGGGGCTGAGGCAATAATTACATAACTATCTATGGGACTGCAGGCTGAGGAAGACAATCCAGATTCAAGTGCCAACAAGATTTTGGTGTACAGACAAGTGCTGTGAAACCTATAGTGCTTCCAATGTTTTGATCCATATCCACGTGACAAACCGACTGGTGAAATCTGGTGGATTCGTGGAGGAGGATTCGTGTGCCAGTTGGTTGGATGGTTCGAGCGAAACTCTGTGTACCCTCTGGTAAACTAACAGTTCGCTATTGAAAATGGCCATTGATAGTTGATTTTCCCATCAAAAATGGTGATTTTCCATAGTTATGTTAGTTTACCAGAGGGTAAAGCAAACCAAGCATAAACAGAGTTTTTCCATCTTTTTCCTCCATCTCTTCATCCATACAAAACTCTGAAATTTGCTGACAGGATGTGAGCTTAGAACTGGCGCAAATCTATCTGGAATACGAGGCTGGGACCAATGTGAGGCCCTGGAGGCCCTGCCCTGAATGTTTTTGAACATGGCGAATGCCAAACAATACTTGATAGATGAAAACCTAAGATATTCTATGATGATTCAACAATATTTCCTCTGGGGGTCTGGGGAAGCCTTGGGTGGGTAGTTTAGTACTTGATTTTTGTTTGCTAAAAATAATGAGCTTTCTACTAAGCAACTATTGATTGGCCACGCGTTGGAGTATCTTCCCATTCTTGGAGAAACCCACTTGGCTGCCATGACGATGAAGGAATGGCATGTCACCCCACCCTACTTGCTTCAAAGTTGGGATAGCTCTGAGGCCAAAGGGTTCAAGTGACGTGTTCCATCCGATTGCATTCTTTGGGCAATTCGCAGCTCAACTTCACACCCGCTCTCCATCCTTTGGTACCTACAAACCAACAAGTTTTTCCTCCAATGACGATTCTTTGTTGAGGATGTCAATTGCCTGACCATCAGCCTCGTACAGGCTAGCCCGCTGTCTCCCTTCGATTTTTGGGGGTTTTCCAATTAGTGAGTTTGCAAGTATCAGCAAGGTTCAGACAACCTTTGAATCCAGCAGCCAATGAGCGAAAAATGACAATTGCCTGTCGCTAGACTAGAACTTATTGACTCCCCAAACAACTAATTGGGGTCCAGTAGTACAGTACCCCACTTTAGGTCGCCATAGCCAATGTGATGTGTATTCTATCACCATGTTTGAGCTTTTTTGATCTTTTTTGTACATACATTAAGTATCCCCAATTTTCCGCAGGATTTTTGGCAGGTCCCCAACTGTAGCTTCCAACCATCCCCGGACAGACCCCAGGCAGAAGCGTCCACTGAAGCCTCGTGGCACGAATTTCTCACCGGAGACAACGGCCCCTGGGCGTCAAGTCGTCGGTGGGACGGGTCCATCTTGGGCCCTGGATGGCAGGGAAAGCCATCATTCTTGAGTCAAATTGGGGAATTGCTTGGGACAGTTGGGCTTCGAAATGGATCACTAGAATCAGTGATAACCTCCACAAGTTGGGATCGAACCTCTTTAACTATGGTAAAATCTATCCACTTAGTTCACTGGAACTGACTGGAACTGCACCCCCAAGGGGGAGGATTTCCCAGCCAAAAAAGGCCAACTCCTTCGCATCGGAGTGACGATTCAGCTGTTGGCTCAGATGTGTGGGATGAATGCCTTCATGTCACCTGGCCGCCAGGACGTCCACAAAGACGTCACGAATGAGCCAAGTCACGGGTGTGTTTGAAGATGGGACCAACATATCATAACATAATATCTTAACCTGGCTATTTTCAGGGGGAATGCCGATGAACCACTGGATTTAGGGGCACCCGATTTTCAAACTAACTGAAAGGTTCCCCAAATTCCACAAATGATAACGAATTAATGGGTTGGGCTTTACCCACTGCTGAGAATGGTGATGTTTTTCATGGAAACTTGAGACTCGACCAGAATCTATGGGTATGGATAACACCATCATTGAATTTACCCTCTGGTAAACGTTTACATAACTATGCAAAATCACCATTTTTACTGGGAAAATCCACTATTTCAATAGCCATTTTCAATAGCGAACTGTTAGTTTACCAGAGGGTAAGCCATAGCAAACAGCAGACGAACCGATCCCATGGTGGACATCGCCTCAGCTACCTGACTCCCCTGGCTCTTTTGAGTTTCTTTCAGGACATCCCAGGGGTGTAAGAATAAATCTGAGAGAACGCACATTTTTTGGGGGTGAAGACCGAGGTTTCCTGTAGACTTTCCTCACAAGGCCAATTCATTTCAGTGCTTGCGCTGACCGAGGTATCATGGTCCAGCAACTCGGTCAACGAATGATGCACGACTCCTGGTTTCCCTGAAATTAGGCAACTGTATCCCCCAAAATCCTGTGGGCTACTTGTATCATCATTTTCCAAAGAGACATGATTAGTTTACGGATGCTCAATTTTCAGAGAAACCCAATTTATACGTAAGATTATAAGGGACTCGTGATAATAATCGCAACAGCCAGCTGGTGGTCGACTTGAGTATGCAGGCCCCACGAGCTTGAATTTGTTGACACCCAGGGCAGCAATAATGATGCTGGCTCCATTACCATATTTTTCTTGTTGATGCCTATTTCATCCTATTTCATCATTGCTTGGCAGCCAAGTGGCAATTTGTATAGAGAAGCTGGCTATTCACATCAGAGTTCATCACCCAACACGATATCAGCGGTAAGAAATATACCTTTGGCGATTTCATGACCAGCACATGTGCTTGAAGCTCGACTCAGGTGATCTTCAAGCTCATTTTTCAAAGTGACCATGCTGGCCTCCTCTTCACAGTGGTATCAGGTGTGGTGGAACATCGTAGAACTTATCTATCCCACATCCTACAGAGTGATAGCAGGATGCTATCATATCCATTTCAGTGGATGGCTATCTGATTGTTAGATATTGTGTTCTTCTTTCAAAGTTTCCAGTTTATCAATCGATTTAATGGTTCAATCCCCATTCTTCGATTTATTGGATTGGTGTAAGGAAGCAAAACTCAGGACATTCTCGTGCTGGAAGGGAGCAACCATGAATAAACCGTGCCACGATTCGACGGTCTTTTGGCCCCCTAGTTGGCTAAGTATAATTAAGTAGGTCAATTTTTGTTGTTTTTGTATGACTATTTGTTTTTCATATATGACATAATATGATCTATCTAGAATCTAGAAAGTTGGATGAAATTCAGCATAATTTGATGCAAATAAACCAATCATTCCTCAACATTTTAGAACGGAACCGCTACTTGTGTTGGTCTTTAAATCATCCCAGTCCACTGTAATAGTGGTTGCTGGTTTCAACCATATTTATTTTCAACGTGTTTCAAGCATACTTGGGGTGAAGATCCCAGCTGAGCAGATCTTTCGGAATCGAAACCACCAAGCAGTGATGCAGGAGATTAAACCCAAGATTTTGGGGTTTAGAAAAGCTTCTGGAAGAAAAAACTGGATTTCGACCAGAATCTATCGGTATGGGTCAGACCAGTTTAGTTAAGTCCCATTAAACACCCATTAAACACCCATTAAACACCCATTGTTCGATCATCCCACTTGAGAACTGGCTAGTAACCATAATTACACTAACCCATGTATGTGGGATAAGCCATGCAACGGGGACTTGCCAACCACGGCTACTAACCAGTTGCTAAGTTACTAGCCCCCTAGTTATCAGTTGGTTGAACAAAAACCCATTCACTAGTTCGTGCTATCCCAAATCAACATCAAGTAACCCTATTTGAAAGAGTTAGAGACCAACTTGGCTATCTCAATCCCATAAAATCACCATTCAACTCCATCAAATCCCATGAAACCACCATAACTTTGTATAACTTTGCTGCTTAGCTTGGGGCCCACAAGTGGGGTGCAGGTGTCTTTTGGGGGGCCCTACCTTGTCGTGTTTTCTTCCCGGCCTGGCAGGTGTGGTGAATATCCTGGCGACCATCCCGGCGATTCTGGTAGTCGATCGCTGTGGTCGAACTTTTCTGATGAAGTGGTCCGCCCTGGGCGACTCGGGAAGCAATTTCCAACTTTCACCAAGAAATTCCGGGGATGGACATGGGATAATATGATTATAAATCATATAGATATGGTTAAATCGTATGACAAAGAATCATATGTAACTATGATCATCCAGATAATAATGATCGATAATCCCGTTGACCTGTATGGAATGGCGATTTTCCGGATGATGAAAATTACCAATCAGATGATCTACATGAAATGGTGATACATAATCATCAACAATGATGATTTCACCAATAAGATATGGTGACTTAACCACTTAACCAACAAGAAATTGGGAATATTTGATTGGAAATATCGAGATATCTGATGGGTACTTGATGGGATATTTGATGGAATATTTGATGGGATATTTGATGGGTTATTTTTCTGTATAGCCACACCAACTGGGTATGATATTTTAGTGTGTCTGGAAATGGGGTAGAACTCCCCAGATGAACCCAGTGGATGGCTGTAGACCAACACAACCATTTTCTCATGGTGAATTGAACCATCCCAACATGCCCGGGGTCCCTCATTCTTGGACTTCTTCAAGTTGGTTAATATAACTTTAACTAGTTCTATGTTGGGTTTATGGTGGCTATCTCTATTGTTGGATGGGATTATAAACCAACTTCCAATATATATATATATATGTATATATATATATACATAGTATACATAGGATATCCACCACACATCAAACTACTAGTGCATAGCTATACATGTAGTTGGACAGGTAAAGTATATCTATGCGTGGAAGTTGTTTTCTTGATTGATACATCAACAAGCAACCTAGTGTTATTTCCATGACATGTCCATGTACTATATCCCCATTACATACAGGAAGCCCCCCCGTTTACAATCCCATCCGACAACACAGACATATCAACCAGATAAGCCCAACAGTTAACGTCATATTTTTAACAACTTTGTTGAGTATGAGGCATCGCCTTGTATTGTATGTAATACGGTACACAAATTTTGACCCAAATTTGGGATGGTTAAATTCACTGAAGGATGAGAAATCCACTGGTACCCCAAGTGTGAGGTGTATGGCCTTAAAGAATGGGATTTATCATTAAACTGGTGGTGCAACACAACCCATAATGGGGAGATTACTGGAGAAAATTGGGTATGATATGACCAGCGATATGGGTTTGTCTCAAAATAGGGGGTACCCCCTTTTGGCAATTTTGCTGCAGACAACTATGATACACCATCAGTCATGCGGTAGACCCAATCATAATCAACCCTGGACCATAGACTCTAGACCTAATTTGGATTGATCACGGGTGTCACCAATCAATGGTTATACCGTCCAGTGATTTAACATAGCTATGCTATAGATGGCCCATGTATCGATGATTTAGGTAGTAGAGACGGTGATGTTTCACAGCAAACTTCTAAATTACTGGAGGGTACGCCATTATGATTGGTGGGGTCACAACTTGGAGTTCCAAACCACCAGCATTATCGGATGGCTATAGGTAATGTGGCGAAGCCAAATGATGGATCATCCTGAAGTAGATAGAATGAGGGACTTTCAAGCATATTCTCATTTTAGTGAGTTTCTTTTTTCAATTTCCATATTCTATCTACTCCAGGAGGAGGACACATATATATATATATATGATTATATGATTATACAGATATATGATTATATAATTATATATATATATATCATTATATAACTATATATTTATATAATTATATATATATAATTATACATATAAGTATGTAATTATGTATAGATACTACCATTTTTTGAGATGTTCGCCGCTGGAGAATCTCTCTTCGGATTCACCACATGAAGTCAAGTCACTACCTCAAAGCTTGGAAGCTTTAGGATTCTGACTAGTCAAAGATCACTAGTAACTGGTCACTTTGTCATTCAAAGTTTAGTCACATGTGCAAGTCACTTTGATGCTCAAAATGACTAGTGACTCTAGTCCATTTGTAACCATTTGTATTCACGCCTGGAGACAAACCCATGGAAGGTAAATATAAAGCATCACCATGGCGCGGTAGTGCCAGGAATGATGACCTGCTCCGCTGTGCTGGCAGCAGTGGGGGACATTTGTTTGGAGGCTCCGCAGTAGGGTGATTGTTCCTGACTTTTTTTCGGACTACACTGGTGTAGTTGCCATCCCCCGAGTAACAATCTGACCCTGAAAACCATTGAGAAAAGTAATCTTCCAAGCCCCCCAGGAATGGATCAAAATGGCAGATTTATTACCATAGCTGGAAGGTGAGTCGGTTCGCAGACAAAGGTCAAAGAAACACCGCGGAATTCCAAAAATCATAGCTGGCGAAGTTGGTTTATAACTTGGTGATGTATGGTTTATGGGTATGATGACATATTAGAACTATAGCTGGATGGGTAAAACAAAACCAAGAAAAACCAGGGGCACCATCTAGTACTGGTATTTGGTTGCAAGTCACCACCCGGTTGCCCACCCTGCACTGAACTCATCAGGATATATATATATATATTATATTATATTATATATATATAAAATCCATCTCGTAAAGTAGGAGTTTTGACAGATTTCTCCCTTCAAGAAATCGCATCCTCATAACTTTGTGGAGTCCTTTCCTGTGATCACCTTCGAGTATCATCTACTACTATGATACCTAGACAGGCATACAGGTCTTCAAACTAGCAACTAGCACCTAGTCCCCCAGCCTTGGCACGAAAATTCGCTTTTCAGGGCGAGAATTTGACCTGTGGCGATTGGGCAAAAGTGAGACTTGGTGCACATAACTGGGGAAGCCACAGATGAATCTTTCAGACTTTCACAGGTTTACCGGTTCACCCCAGTCACTTGTTCAAACAGCTTTTCTGGTGTGTTCAAAATTGATGGATGCTCCAAAACTTGGTTTCTGATGACTCTAGATATATGATTTTCTGAGGCTTCAGGCTTCGTTTATATTTCTTTAGCAGAGGGCAAGATGTTTCCCATGATGAATTCCGTTCACAAAGTTTCACTCAAAAGCCACAACAAAACAGCCGGCAGAAACGTCTGAAGGTGAGCATTTGCCTGGTCAAAATTCATCATGGAAGCCCAAAATTACAAGGTAATCACGAAAGTCTGCATTTAGTGGGGTGATGGCCAGAAAATCATCGGAGTCACAGTCTTCATCGTGGTTGGCAGCGTCATCGTCATCGGCATCGTCACAAGAATGATAATGATAATGACAATGACAATGATCATGATAATGGCATCATTGTCGTCATCGTCGTCATTGTCGTCATCGTCATAATAGTTCACCATGGTTCATCATCATAGTCCATGAAAAACGTATCCAAGTTGTCAATGCGACCTACCCTTTGGATCCCTTTTGTGTTAAGGATTTGCACCGTGGCCATTTGCGGTTTCATCCTGAACTTTGCCTACGGACGCTCAGACTTTGGATGGTCAAAATTGCAGGAGATCTTTGGAATCGGGGGATGAGCCAATCTTGATGTAGTATCAATAGCATTATTCTATACTATATATATATATCTATCTATATACATTCATGGAACATTGATACTAGATGTATCCATGAGCACAAGTTCTTTTGATGTAAAAACCCAGGCAGCCATGGTTTTGATTTGGCTGGATGACTGGGTACTTGAGGTGATGCGGCCATGGTTCTTCCGCTCATTTATTTGAGGCAGGGATACACTGATCTGCCAAAAATATTGATCATTATTTGTGCAGGTACTTTGTGATAGTGAAAGTGTGAAGCCAATACAATGTAATATTTGAAGAAAGGTTAGTAACAGTCACATATGTAGATGTGTGGTATGTATATATTTTATCCTATATTGCATATGCAACCTTCATGCAATCAGCACCATACAGAAATATTAACATCACCATTGAACACTGAGATACCACCATTTCTGCTGTGCCCAGCAACGGCAACGGAGCCATGAGGTTGGGGTGGCATGGCTTGGCTGTACTGTTCGGAGATGTTCCCTCAGAAGTATCGCACCAAGGTGCCCCGGCCCAGCGGATGGTGGTCTCCGAAAAAGGTCAAGCCAGGGTTCGATCGTCATTTTTGACCACTTTGGGGTACCCTCCAGTGAACTAACATAGCTATGGAAAATGGACCACTTATAGTTGATTTACCTATTAAAGATGGTGATTTTCCATAGCTATGTTAGTTTACCAGAAGGTAGATCACTTCCAATTTCATGGACTTTAATACTCACAGGGTCATTTTTTGACCCTGTTGGGTTGACATTCGTTTGACCTCAGGGTCTGGTGCCCATGGGATTGGTCTTTTTCACCTGTCAAAGCTCGCCAGAAAACTTTCAGAATATGTGAAATATCTTGAAATGAAATATCAATTACAATTATATATCAGACATTATCAGACCATATGTTAGAAATAAATCCGTCCGGCTGTACGTCAGAAAATATGTATATAATAAGAAGGTTTAGGTACCAGTATTGTTGTCACAAGAATGTTGGAACACATGTCGCAAATCAGGTCATTATTATATAATGCTACAATATTTGTCAGGGTCAGAATGTCTATTTTAAGGTGGGGAGCGCACCGTCAGTGACATTGAAGTTCTTCTATTTTCCATCGAAATGGGATGATGCTCCCAATTGACTTTATTTCTTGATGGCGATTTCGGTGAAAGATAGCAATTTCTCAGGGCATCTTTGACACTTTCGAGGGGGGTGTTGCCCCGAGCCGGCTGGCACAGGGAGTGGGAGCAACCACTGATGCGGCTTGGGCACCTCTGCCCAAAGGATCGGGGCAAGTCATGTCGAGTGCAAAAACGATGCTCAGCGCCGGAAGCGAGCTATGTTTCTATATGTTGTGGCCATTCTGCTAACTTATGATAGGGAGAAAGATGAAAAAAAAACAATGGATTTGAGGACACCATCAGAAAACAGAAAATTACGAAAATTGAAGTGAATAATACCTGTGTTCAATGGCTTGCATTGGCTTACATGTTTACATCATTTTGCAACTTTCAATTGAGGCTCAAAAAGCTAGAACAGACAGTTACCATCATTTACTCATTTACCACTATATTTGGAATTAGATTTTACTTTCAATCTTCTTGGGATTGCTTTTTTCAGCTCACCAACAATGATCTAATATGTTGGTGAAATGTCGAAAACTTCAGACCAGCGCAGCTGAGGACCAATCAGGCCGTTTATGCAGTTCCTGTGCATCGGGTTTGATCATGAATACACATAAGAATACATGCACGAACACGGATAGAATGGGTGGAAATATAAAATTGTGACACTTAGATAAGGCAATATAAGATCAGACTTTTGAACATTCTCAGGTCGGGAACATCCTCATCGCTTTCATGCCCCCCCTGATGTTTGCCAACTGGGGATTCGAGCCTTGGCCAAGGCACCGGTAGGCCGGTTGGAAAATGGCTTGGATATGCCGTAGAGAGCACATATGCTTGGGGACAATTTATGTTTCTTTACCCTCACAAACTCCGGGCAAGGAAGTTCAATTGGCTTATCAGCCGCATCTATGCAGTGACTGGGTATACGGGTTGTATCTCTGCAGCAGGTTTGCAGGGCAGTGGGGCCTTCGTGTCGAGAACATCATTTCCATAGCGGCCTCAAAACAACCTCAGCACAAATCGGTAATTACAAATTGTGGCAAGCAGGAGGGATCATGCAAACTATGGATAGACACGGCCTATTGCCAGTATCAGTATAGGAATCACTTCAATTTCCGTGGATTCTTGGGGATGAATGGGTATGGGCCTGGGTCGAAATTCGGAACTCCACTCATGATATGGGATGATTTGTGACAGATCATCAAAATATATGTTGTTCCTAGAGTTTTACAATAAGTTTTCACCAATACCTAGATTAGAACAAATTGAATGAATGAAAGGTTGCTTTTTCACCCGAAACATGGTCCTCTTTCAAAAGTCTGCCAGCAGAGATTTCAACTTGGCACAATTTTGACATGCACAAATTACCGAGTTTTTGTTCCAGATGTATCCAGATGGTCATCCAGATTTGACCTTAAGGACACCTTTTGGGTCTTCGTGGGGACCAACACTCTCTGCCTGTGGCTTGCACTAATTTTGCCGGAGACCAAGGACGGGGACCCGGACAGGGCCATCGTTGGAAAATGGGTATGTAAGAATCTATTTTTTGGCTGCTGGACTTCTATCCGAGTGAAGCATAGATCAAGTTTGGGTTAAGGTTTACCCACATCCTCAGTGTTGCAAACTTTGGTGCTGACATTGGGTGATCTCTTGCCCCTTATGAGGAAAGCCTTGGGAATCTTTGGACATGAATGAAACACCTTTACATGTATATAATTGATACTTGCTCTATTTCCAACTTCAAGTAAGGTGAACCTTTTTCTTCCGGCAGTGTTCAATGGAACCTCATCAGCGATCGGATCAAGCCCCAAGAATCACGTTTAGGATTTATGTATATATATATATAATCTCTATTTTGGCGGCGAAACCAGTTAAACTCCCTTCCTTTAACAGTGAAATATCCTCCATCTGATGGATCACTGGGAAAGTTGCCGGCAGCTTTTGGAGGACAAGAGCCTTGAAGAGATTAGAGACATGTTCAGCACCTGGCTGAAGGTTGGAGCGGAGTCCTCTGAGCCCTGCCGGCCCTGTCGGCCCTGCCTCAAAGTCAGATGGGGGCCCAGATCGGTTTTTAGATTTAATTTTTAGAGACATTTTAATTGATGTACAGTTTGTTCTAAGTTTAGATTGTTGCATTTTTGTTGCGACTTCGATATTTTTTCCGTCTCTTTTTGGGTGAAGAGGATACCACGTTGGACCCGTTGATGGCGCCTCTCAGGATTCCCTAAAAATCGCAACATCATTTTCTGTAAGATCTATGACTTCACGTCTGCATATCCATATAATTATCTCAGTCATTCTATGTCCTATCTGTCCTATCTGTGCTATCTGTCCTATCTGTCCTACCTGTCCTATCTGTCCTATCTGTCCTATCTGTCCTATCTGTCTGCCTGTCTACCTGTCTATTTGTGTATCTGTCTATCTGTTCATTGTCCATCTGTTCATCTATCTATCTATCGATCGATCTATCGATCTATGCATACATCTATCTATCAATCCATCTATCCATATGTTTGTCTACCCATCTATCTATCCATTCATCTACCCATTTATCTATCTACTAGTATCTACCTATCTACCGCTCGAATCTATGTATCTACCTGAAATTTCTAGATAGATACCATACATGGACGGAATGGGCACCCCTTGTACAGTTCGTATTTTATTTTTGCCGCGTGTTCATGCCTCGCCATGGCGAGGGCACACACGCCTGGCTGCATAGTATCCAGCCCCAGCGGATCTGCTGAACCATGAGGATTTTGATGTTGTCACGGTTCCCAAAGGGAACAAGTACCGCTGACACCATGGTATGGCTTGCCAGCAGGATGTTTGCCTCTCCAAGTTTGGACATGTTCGCTTCAAAGATCCAAAGGATACCCGTCCTTTGCTGCAATGAAACAATTCATTTTTTGGCGTAAAGTATATACCCACAAGTGAGGAAAAGCAAAGGTTGCTTCTGAATGCCAAAAATTGCCCTAGAGATTCTACACATAGTTCTCACCCCGTTAATTTTGCATAAAATACTCATAATTTTCCATACAATACCCATAAAGTATTGTGGGTATCTTTTCCGGGTGATGTGGTTATCATGTGGTTGTTCTTTTGAACCAGATGTCGACTATCATTGCAGGGAATCAAATAATGATTTGCGTTGATTGCATGTATCCACGTGATTTACACTAGAGGCTGCGTGTGTGTGTGTGTGGTTTGTGTTCGTTTATGTGTGGTCATGTGCGCAGTATGAATTTCAAGAAGCCAACACCTGCAGAAAACGCCTATCTTGGATTTACAACAACATGCAGTTTCAAAACACCAGGATTTTTCTTACCGCCCTGAAAATGTAGGTGTTTGGTTCCATCGGTACATACAATTGATCAATGGTATGAATGTATATATATATAATACACATACAGAATGCATACATCACACATCACACACACATGTGTATATATATATATATATGTATGATTATGTATGTATGTTTGTACATATATGTATATATCTATGTATGTATATATATATACATATGTACATAAACATATGTAGATATATAATAATGCATTTTTTTTTTGGAGGGTATCTAAGGTTAGCCATGTGAATCCTGCACAAAGAAGCGACATTGGAGAAGCACATCCGGAGCTGGTCAGCCGGCTGGGAGACGGCCAAAGGGAGCGTGGCTGGGGGCGGCTGGGGCATTCCCCAACTGATTGTTTCAAATGTATAGAAACCACATGAAACCACAACAAAAATAGAAACGTATAAATTCGTAGAAAAGCCTATTGAAACAGTCTAATTGTGTACTTTGTTTCTCTATCTTTTTTGCGGGGTTACGGCGTATTATATATATTGTATAGACCTGTTGTTATACAGACAAGATGATTATTGACTTGACATTCACCACGTTGGGATGGGATGCAATCAGAATAAGAATGCAGAGAACAACATGGAGGAATGGAGGTAGACTGATACAGCTTCCATCATGACCTGAACTTCCCAAGATCCCAAAAATATGGGATTCTGGATGATTTTTTCCGAATTTCATATCACCATTTTGGACTCTCAAATTTCCGGGTGTAAGAAAACACAAAAGGCACCAGGGGCATAAAACCAACAGAGGATGCCTTTTTTTTATCGAAGGCCATCCTCAGTGCGTCGCAAGACATGCTGCGGATCCATCCTTGCGATGTGTGGGACCCCGGGGGGTCCACTGTGGGATCCCAATGGAAAAAAAATGGGTGAATTGCCTCAATTCCAGTCAAGAAAAATGTAGATCATTAGTAGAAATCCTTAGTTTCAGCGAGTAAAATCTCCAGTTCCTGTTGAGGACTCTCCCTAGTTGAATTTCAACACCGGACGCGTATCCGAACCCAGGTTGATTGATTGGTGTAAAAAGATTCTACTAAAATGGTACACTGCGATTACAGAGCGAAGGGATTTATGGATCAGGGTTGACATTCTGCTTAATGTCAAGGTTGGATTAATAAACCATGGTTTATGAAAATCATGGAGGATTCCCCAAATAGTGGTTTTTCCATTAACCATTACTAGGGGGTTTATTAATCCCACCTTTACATTACCTATATTGAGTTGGTCAGACAACATCCCCAGGGTCTCGCCTCATTTCTGGTTTTTCGCTCTCCGAATTGAGGCCATCTCCAACACCTCCGATGCCATGGACGTGGAGTGGAAGGGCCTTCAGGAGAAACGGAAAGGTCGCGGCGATTTTTTGGGATATGGAGGTTTCCTAAAATAGGGGTACCACCAAAATCATCCATTTTAATAGGATTTTCCCTTCTAAACCATCCATTGTTGGGTACCCCCATTTTAGGAAACCCCCATATCATTAGAATCATTCGGATTTGACCCAAAAAAACCCATGGAATTCAGCAGCAACAATTGGGATTGAACCGCCAAACATGAGATTTCCCCACCAATGGGAGGATTGGGACATCATTTGGCTTTTTTTTTTGCCCCGAAAATTAGAAATCGTTCCCGGTAGCCTAGAAATAGATGCCATATTGGGGGATTGTCATCAATCCCACGGATTCCTTTGATGGGATGGATCACCATAAGCAGATACATCCATATACCATGTTTTTGATCATGGTACATGTGGGTGTGGACCTGACCAAGGGTGGTTTAAGCAACCAAGAAATGGTCGTGTAATGGGAATGAATGGGATATTGGACTGGGTAAGCTCTGAGCAAAGGATGCTTGATGTGATGATCGCGACGATGATGATGATGACGATGACAATGACGAAGACGATGCTGGTTGTTGGTATCATTACGATTTTGATTCCGATGTAAGTTAGGAACATGTTTTGCCGCCCGGGTGCCTCAACCAGCACCTAGAAACCCAGAGAACTATCCGCATCATTCCAGTGAATCATCCCATTATTGATACTTCATATCACCATCCTTCATGCTTAAGCCCCAGTTTTGGGACGGCAGGACATGCGGATTTGCTATCCTGAAGAGAAGCTTTTGGCGGCGCTGGCATGAGAACACCCTCCGGTAAGTTGAAGTAGAAATGGAAAACGATCCACAAATGGTAGGCTTTTATGTCTAAGTTGATTTTCTGGAGGGTAGAAGTGTTCCCCAGCAGTGTTTCTGCCTCGAAGCAGAGCCAGAATAACCAGCTGGTTGAGATTGGGGATGGGTTCAACCAATCAGAATGGGCATCTAACCAACACAAAGCAGGATTGAAGGTCGCAGGTTTTGGAGATGTTCAACTGTAGACCATCCGATTTTTTGGGCAAACAATCTGGAACCATAGACCTATAATAAGCTATAAGTCATCCTATACCTTCAACTCGTGAGAGTTCCCAGGGAGATTGAATCATATGACCTTTCGTCCAGTCGACCTAATAGACTAGACAACCTCAGGCAATGCAAGGCACATACGGTCAACACACCTTCCAAGCCGCGAAAAGGTCAGTTAGGAGGAATGAGTCTTGCCAATCTGTGGATGCTGGGTTTCTTCTGTTACTGTAGCATTTGACACGGTTTGACTCCTACCCATCTGGGCATAGTCAAACCGTTGACGCCCACAAAAGCAATTCCATGAAGGGCAGATTGCGTGGGACCCTCAGTGAAGCACTTAGTGCTTGCAGGGTACACTTCACTTGCAAAGGAGATATCATTACGGCCCGCTTGATGCCCGTTTCGGTGTCTGATCTTATTGTACTGAATTATTCATATTCATATCCTTAATTTTCAATCTTTCCACTAGAGTATTTGGCAAGACATCACCCAATCAGAAGCGACAAGCTTGGCCACGTGTTGGGTAGTCATACCAACAAATACTTCCAAGGAGAATCGGACTGCACGGAGATTTCAATCATCCCAGAATGGGATGATGGAAAAAATTGCAGGAACTCCCCTATTTCAGGGTAAAAACCTAGGTATGGCTTCCTGCCCTAAAATCCATCCATTGAAATTACCAACACCCAAGCATTGTCCATGCTCCCCAGCAATATGGCTTTAGATGGTACAGTACCTCCATGTTGGGGTCCTGAAATTTTCATTGTTGCTTGGTAGACCATGCTAGATCTCCCCCGTTTTCACCACCGGCCAGGCCGTTTCGGCCGAGGGCTCTCAGCTGGGGATTTGGGTGGCCGGGAATCCCATTTGGGCGGCGTGCAGCAATGAATGGGTTGGAAGGGAAAAGACAAAGAATCATTGGAGTGGTTTAAGGGCAAATTTACAGGAACCCCCCCATATTTGATGGTAAAAAAACATGGTTTCCTGTAGATTTTCAACCCATCCATTGAGGAAGTGATCTGGAACATCCAGATTNAAACATCCGCTGGTTGGTGTAACATGGTAATGCTTGTTAGCAGCCAACCATGGTCGAAGGAGGGGATGGCACAAACAATGATTAAACATGAAACAACTACCCAGGAACTAACAAATAACGGCATGTCAATTCCAACACCTGTTTTGAACATGCCATTATTTGTTAGTTACTGGTATAGTTGTTTCATGTTTAATCATTGTTTGTGCCATCCCCTCCTTCGACCATGGTTGGCTGCTAACAAGCATTACCATGTTACACCAACCAGCGGATGTTTNTAGTTGTTTCATGTTTAATCATTGTTTGTGCCATCCCCTCCTTCGACCATGGTTGGCTGCTAACAAGCATTACCATGTTACACCAACCAGCGGATGTTTCACCTAGTATTGTTGCTTAAAATCTGGATGTTCCAGATCACTTCCTCAATGGATGGGTTGAAAATCTACAGGAAACCATGTTTTTTTACCATCAAATATGGGGGGGTTCCTGTAAATTTNAATCTGGATGTTCCAGATCACTTCCTCAATGGATGGGTTGAAAATCTACAGGAAACCATGTTTTTTTACCATCAAATATGGGGGGGTTCCTGTAAATTTTCCCTTAAACCAATCCAATGACTTCCCGAAATTTTTGGTTAAAAGACATCGAACCACATTTGGGCTAATATTGGCCGACTCCACTGCTGGCTGATGCCTAGGAAGGAGATTCATCTCAACTTCAGGAGGGTTCAATCCTGTCAACGCCCCATGTTGTTTGATGCTTCCACATTTTGGATAGTAACCCCCCCAGTGCTTGATGGTAAATCAACCATTTTTGGTGGTCAAACAACAATTCGTGCAGTTGAATCATCATGTTTCGTGCTTTGATCCCCATTCCTTGGTGGTTCAAATTTAGTAAAATTCACATTTTTGGTGGTTGACATCCCAGTTTTTGGTGCTTCAATCACCATTTTCGGTGGTGAAACCAGCATCATTTGGTGGCAAGAACACCTCAATATTACCTGGCTCCAAGGCGGACTTGCAGCGAAGAGAAGCCAAGGTCGCTGCGGTCCGGTGTACCCAGGGGGCTGTTTTGAGCAAGGATGGAGGTTTGGAACGGGAATGGAGATTGAACACAACAATGACGATGTTTACCAGTACCCTCTGGTAAACTAACATAGCTATTGAAAATTGCCATGTATAGTGGATTTTCCCATTAAACATGGTGATTTTCCATAGTTATGCTAGTTTACCAGAGGGTAAAAATCAAGATTGAACAAGATAAATCAGGATTGAACCGAGATAAATGAGGATTCAGTAAAAATCAATATTTAAAAGATAAATCAGGATTGAACCGAGATAAATGAGGATTGAAGCAAGAGAAATCAGGATTGAACCAAGATCACGATTGAACCAAGAAAAATGAGGACTGAACCAAGAAATACAAGGAAACAGCCAAGAAATGATGAAACATGATCTGAAGCTAACTTAAAATCAGGAATGCAGCAACCAACATGGGGATATTCACCCGAAACCATGGGGAAGTGAACAGAAATATCGAGGCTTCACCCGCATGAACCCCCCCGTTGAGAAGGGCAGCAAGGAAGGGAGGAGAGGGTTTATTTGTTGATGTCTTGGGATACCAAAAGAGGTACCCTCTGGTATATTAACATAGACCCTGAGAATAGCTATTTTTAGAGGAAACTAATCTTCCACTCCCTATCTGCCTGGGTCTATGTTAATTTACCAGATGGTAAAAGTTGCAAGGGATAAAAAGGGGGATGGCAAAGCTCCTGCAACTTTTGTTTGTAATATTTTAGGATAGAATTTGGCTATTCGATTCAGTTCTTTTCCTCCGGATTTGGATGATTGCTGTGTTTCGTCTACAATACCATAGTACTGCCATGTACCACACCGTCATGTAAACCCTACTAATATAAAGGTGAAAGTCAACCTTTTCTATCTTTGTTGGGGGATTACTATATATCCCAATATATTGTATATAGGGGGTTCCTATAGGTTGAAACCACCAGGCACGGCGTCAGTGGTGACACTTGGGACCCTGAAATTGCAGGTGAGCCGCGCGCGAGGCACCCGAAGGGATTCACGGAATGGGGATTCAACGCGTACGCGAGGATTGAACGTGTGGATTCGAAGCAATCAACGACATGTGAAATCAAATATTTGTATATACATAGATGCAGTAGATATTATATGTGGGGATGCAAGCAACATGAATGGCGACTTGAATCTACGGTGCCGCACTTGTTACTTCGACCGACAGGCAACTCTGGCAGTGCCGCGCGCCCGGCAATGGAACGCGCCTCTCCTAACCCGGTGCGGCTACCCAGTTGTGCCGCCCCATATAGGAAGCTAAGTTGGTTCGGTAGATATCCATAGTGGCGCTTCCAAAGCAACTTCAAACTGGGGGGCACCGCGTTGTGGCCGGGTCAAGAGTCAGAGGAATTGCTTGGTTGACACAGACTGGCTGGTTCTGGTATTGAGCAATCCTTGACCACTTGAATCATTCTCAGAGTTCACCAGTTTCTCTGAGGGACCATCCTCGTCATGGTTATGACGTAATTGGTACTGTCCAAGAAGTGGATACACTTTTTGGGACCCCCCGATATTCACTGCGAAGAAAGCAAGTTTCTAGTAATTTTTTGTGTCCTGGAACTAATTCTGAGAAACTGAAGATCAGCATCTCACTCAGCTTCGGGAAAACCAATAACATTGGCTCTTGAACTTATTTGGGATTCATATGTGCCATGATCAAAACATGTTTATTTTACGATAAAAGGGAAACGGACATCAATCCACTAATATATATATATAATTATATATAACTATATAGACTCACTAAAAGGAATCCCTATTAATGATGATGAGATGACCATAAACCATATGCCATCTTTGCCCACGGCGCATGAGTCTGAGTCAACATGGGAAACCTCCCAAAGAATTTAATGGTCTAACAACAATCTACTAGCAACAAATGACCAAACAAACCTCTGGTTTTCTGGGCTTTACATGTTGTCCCATCCCCAGATGTAAATGGCCCATGATGAACTCTTTGCAGCAGTTTGTACGCCTAATCCCATGGTTGAGAACATCATTTTACCCCAACAAAACTACGTAGCCACGATTTCCGAAGTTTCCATTGATAGTTTTCACACAGATGCGACTTGCTCCGAGATACCGCTGGACGCAGAGGTGCCATGGATCCTTCAAGGTAGATCTGGTAGATCCACCTACACATGGTTAAAGTGTGTTAAAGTTGTCCGTTTCAACTTTATACAGCTTACTCAGCTTACCAGAATTTGGCATCGGAAGTGATGGACAGAAATGCTCTCACGATCAACTTCAATGCAAAGAAAGCTAGCTCATTAGACCTACAATGCCAAAAGGGAAGTGATAGGGAGTTGCCAGATCCAACTGAGATCCTGATCTGTTTAAGATTTTTTGAGTTGAAGAGAATATTTACAGGCATTACCCCAACCTATTTGCTCAATTTGGGGGGGAAAACCATGGTTTCAAATTTCAACCCGAAAATGTCATCAGATCAATCCATTGATGTGGACAAATCAGTAGTTGACATTTGGTGAATCATCATTTTTCAAGCATTTTCTCCCCCCCAAAAAATGGCTATGATTCAAAACCCTGGTACCTAGTGAACCCCAAAATAGCTGGTAAATGGATGTTCATCCCATTAATTGATAATGATAGGTTTTGACCCATCCCCAACTTGGACTTGTTTTCCCAAGCAAAATCCATTGATGCCCAGCCGTGCGACACCATACGGCAGGCGGACCGAACGCTTCCACCTCCAGGACATGGAGAGATGGTAAGAAGACCTGGTAGAAGGCGAAGGATGGTGGATGTCCTGAAAATAAATGGTTGAGAAAGTTACACTAGAGAATTATAATGAACTATAGACGGATAGTAATACTGATGTTATTGTAGATACATATAGATACCTAGCGATACTTATATGGATTGTTGAATTGTGGATTCAGGTTCATCCCAAAAAAGTGATGATAGGATATGATTGGGCACTTGTTAGGACCAACACATTCCAGGAATCAGCCAGGGTTTTAGCAATCCGGAGTAATCCGGTGTTGATGTCATGAAGAGATGCACAGCATCAAAGACCATCAGGGTGGTTCTTGCTATTCCCTGTTGCAATGTTCATGCTGACATGGAGGCAGGAAATAATAGTTCATCGCTCTATAATAGACTCTATATGTCTTTATGGAAAAAATATTATACCCTCTGGTAAACTAACATAACTATGGAAAATCACCATTTTTAATGGGAAATTCCACTATAAATGGCCATTTTCAATAGCAAACTGTTAGTTTACCAGAGGGTACTAGTAGGAAAAATCCTTCCGTATACATGCTGGTGCTTGGATGTGCATCGCAGTTAGTAGGTGCCACGTATACAAGGTGGTGCCCCCAAGATAGCTAAGTCTAAGTTGGTAAACATAATTCAGATAACACTTATGGTAGAGTAGATATATCGAACTAGTTAATAGGGTTATAAAACCAACTTAAAATTCGGGGGGGGCCACATTGTAACCACCCAGGAGCCTTTGAGAAACCCAAACCCTTCACGCCGTCTCAGTGTTCTCCCAGGCCGAAGTCAAGGTGGCTCAGCAAGCGGCTGGCAATTCCGCACCGGAGCGTCGCGCTGAAGGCGCATGCTGAAAATATTTGGCACCCCCAAGTTTGGCGATTAAGCCTCTGGTAAACCAACATAGCTATGGAAGATGATGGAAGATGGCCATTTATAGTTGATTCACCTATGAAAATTGTGATTTTCCATGATTATATTTTAGTTTTCCAGAGGGTAATCCTCGTACATCTGTCCAATTTGCCCCATTAAGATTGCAATTTTTTGAGTATATATACTCATTTTGAGACACCCAAATGATTGGTGATGGAACAACTTCCAACTATTTGGTGGCAAAAAGTAAGCTGAAACATCTTCCAAAGCCATATGCAATACAAATTGTTGATCACTTTTGTGAGGCTTCCAGTTCATAGTTTGTTTTCTGGGTCTTATCACCTTTGTGTTTGGGTATGTATTTGTTCAGTCCCCAAATTCTGCCGCATTGAACCATCAGGTGAGCTGCCAGAACCTCCAAGAAGGCCTGTGAGATCTGACAGGCCTTGCTGGCGAACTTGGACGATTCATGCTATGGCTTTGCCTGAAAAATAGGGCACCCTGAAATATGAAATGACGAATTCTGCTGGTTTTTGGGATACCCACGTTTAAGAAACCTGAATTGAAGTTCTGTATTGATGAATGGTTAGTCGTTGGAGGATGTTGGAGGTGTCACATACTTTTACTTTTGAAACCTGGGGAGGTGATACTTTCGTTCCCATGTTTGTGCATACCCCTCGAACAACTGAAGGGGTAGTCTTGAAAAGGGAGCTGCAACAATTATTTGGATGCTACTACTGCAGTGAGGAACTTCAATCATTTTGGTCTTCAGAGTGAACTTACAACAGGTGAAATTTGGTTGCTCTTTAATTTACATGCCCTTTTTTCTCTCTTTAGTTCCTTCCTTCCTTCTTTTCTTCTTTCACTGTTTCTTCTTTTCTTGTCTCTTTCGAATTGTCTCTTTTTTTACTCTCTTGCTTCTTTCTCTTTTTTTCCTTCCTTCCCCTGTATTTCGCACGATACAACCCCGTCAAAATGTTGCGTTTTTCACCCTTCGCCAGACAGTTGCGAATGGTTGCTAACAGTTGGGCACACTGTTGTCCCACGCGAATTCAAGCAGGAACTCTCAGCTACTTGACCTCCATCCCAATGAGCAACTTATATATAACCCAGTTGGAATGATGGGATATACCTGTAGTAATCTAGCAATACTATGGAACATCACCAGTTTAAAGAGGTAATTCATCTACATACGGGCACTTGTCCATAGCTATGTTAGATTCTCAGAGGATACATGGATCTACCCCAGTTACACATTGTTGATTAACCACTTGTGAATTGGAATCCTTGCAGGCCAGTGAGCCCTCGAGCCGTCTCCCCACAGGCACAGTGAAGATTCTAAGTGAGATGCCGACTCCTCATGGATGGGTACCTTTAGGGATGGACCCAAGGCTTACTTCTCGACTGTCTAGAATGGTTAATGTCGCCCTGGCATCAAAGCCAAGCGATAGTTGTTTTCCATGCTGTTGGCGACTTTATCTCTTGGTGATGCACAGAGAATTCTCATTGCGCCAACTTCTGCCTTTAGGGGCTTGCAGGGCCCAGTTTCACTACTGCTCCAGATCCAAGGAAACAATTTTATTTCACCAGGTCAACCAATCTAGCCAGGCCAAGATGCCTTCCAATAGCTACAATGGCCGCATCCTCAAGACCTGATTGATTTATAGCGCGAGTTCGCCACATAGATCCCGTTCCTAGGCACGACGCATCCGCCTCTGCCAGCCCCTTGGAACCCAGTGCGCCACAGCAACTCAGCTCCAGCAGCACCACCAGTAGCTCCAGCCTCAGGGCCTAACACGCCCACGGCCACCAAGCCGCCCGCAGCGATGCTGCCACCAGCAGCTCCTGCGGTGCCTGCAGCACCTGCGGCGCCTGCAGTGCCTGCGATACCGCGGCCGACCTCAGGGTCGCTGGGGGCGGCCGCACCCAGCACACCCACCGCAGCCACACGGTTGGCGCCAGCGCCCTTTGCAGATCCAAATGTGGTGAGGACAGTGACTTGGATCAGGGTTGAAGATGCTTGGGGTCGGTCAGAGGTGAGGCGAGATAGTTATGTTTACCCCTATTTCAACTCTTTCTCAAAAAATCTTCGAAACAACTGTTGGGGAGTCTTTAAAGAAATCCTGAGACTAAGATCTCGTTTATTTTCATCTATTTATTTCTTTCTTTCTATTTTCGCTACTGAATTCGCGCCGCATGAGAGACTTGTTGTTTTTTTGATGTGTTCCTTTCTTGAGCTTTCTCGTTTGTGTTCTTTTCCTCATTGTTGTACTATATTCGTTCTTTCTTGTAGTTCTATTATTGATATTTTATGTATTTTTGTTTGTCTTTCTTTTGTTCTTCCTGTCTTATCGTTCTTATCTATGTTCTCTTTCATATTTTCTAGTTTTCTTATCTTTTTTCATGTTTCTTATCTTTCTGATCTGTCTTTCCAATTTCTTTCTTTCTTTTCTTTCCTTCGTTTATTTTGAAATTTCTTATCTTTCTTTTCTTTTTCTTTCCTGCTTTATTTCTGTGCTTTCTTTTTTGCTAGACACTGTAGCAAAGGATGGAGACCCTTTGGAACTTCTGACTTTGTAGATGTTTGATCTCTGTGGACGCTGTCTCCTTGTAACTTAGGTACTGCACAAGTCATCGAAATTCTTGATCACTAAAAAGCACAGTATTTCGTAGCCACTTGCACGACTTGCACTGCTCCTCGTTGCACAGGAGTGATTTGGATACCATCGCTGCGCAGCATCCGCAGATGATGGGAGTGCTACGGCGGAGATTCGCTCGGATCCCAGTTGGACGCTGTGACGTCCTCGTTGTGGAGAAATCTGATCTACCCCATAGTGGCCATATTTTTCACAGATTTCAACGGGGAACGTAGTTATGTTGTGATATGATCAACCAGGAAAACGTTTGGGTTATCCTATTTTCATCTATTTTCCAAAGGATATCCTTCTGAAGACTTAAGTCTACTTGGAAGGAATGGGGGTGCGGCAGATTTCTGCATTTTCGCTGAAACATATGATGTGATGCTCTGTGTTACTTTTCCTTGGTGGATGAACATCCTAGGGGTCGCAGACATAGGATTTCAGCATATTTCAGCTAATTGTGCTCCAATACCAAAGTTCATTTGTGATGTGCGTTGGGGGCGAAAGCTTTTGGTACGGCTTTGTTCCTGAGCCGCTGGCTCCAGGAGGCCTCGGCCATTCTTGACCAACTGGCTGAAAACTCCCCATTGAAATAACAATAAGTTGGGCGTATCCTGCAGCTATCCCTCATTTTTGGACACACCATTTTGTCACCTCAGGAGCAGACGCAAAGGCTGAAAGAGCTTTGGGCCACTTGGTCGCGCATGGCTCGAAGCGCTTCGAGGATGGCCAGTAGCCAGTTGGATCCAGTTGGTTGCGGACCAAATGCTACACAGCCGTTGTATGTCTGAGATCCCAAAAATGAAGAGATCCAATAGCAAATGGTGGTTTCGATGAGGGTCTATCCAACATCATGTTGCCATCGGCTATGTGACTATCTGTTAGTATGCCCATTTCAGGACGGTTCAACCATGTTTTCCCCCATTTTTCATGGACAAATCCCTTGTAAACCCATGGTAAACAACCAGGGTCTTCCTCCAAGGCTCAGGGCAACCTGGCTGGCATTAGCGGCCTCCTCGCCATGCCGCAGGTGGCATGTGGATCCATCATGGAGTGGAGAAATCATGGGGATAAGCAACCAGATACTCACGACTGAACATATTTTATGTGATAACGGGGCTATAGAAAAATAGAATGGGACCATTTGTCATGAATTTGAAAGACATTCAAATACAATCAATATCATTTAATGTCATCATTAGGTTAGGTTGCTCCAGCCATTTTTTAGGTGCGTGATAGTCACAAGCAGGGTAAAGTACCTGGGTGCTGGGAGCAGCCCCGTGATTATGAAGTGAATGAATGCAAACCCAATCATACGGTCATATCCGAGTCATATCCACATATTCCCACTACGTACAAAAACAAAGATGCTAATTTTACACAATTTACGTAAAAATAGGTTCGTAGGATTACTAGGATTTTGACGATTCTGACACGGTAAATAACTGGAGGTTACAGACCGATACGAAATTCTGTTCTGTACTTCAAACTGATAACGGCCTTGTGGTCATGGACAAAAATTGGTCCAGAGTATAGCCTAGATCATCAGATATATCAGACATCATCAGACATCACTAGATATCATCAGATGTCATCAGATATCACGAGAGCATCAGAAGATGGCAGTTTGCTCCATATCTGCTGAACCACGTGGCCTAAGTCGCGACATGAGTTACTCATCACCTTCAACTGTATGAGGAGGTTCATGGCAGGTCCCAGCTGGTACATCATCCCTGGGCAGCAACCCCAGGACCAGGCCGTGCTATGTGATTTAGCTCGCTCCTTGATGCTGTGACTCGGCGACCCGAAACGGCTTGCTTGGTGAACATGCCAAAGACAAGAAGCGAATGGAAGTCGCAATATATGATACCTGGTTCAGATATGTTCAGATATGTTCAGATAGTCTGTTGGATTCACCCAACTTCATAAACCATCCCCAAGGCATTACCATTTTATGGGAGCTATAAACAAACCATTCCTTCCAATGGCCGTTGTTTATGGCGTTTTTTTTCGCCCACGGCACCCAGGAAGGACTTGGCTTCGGATCTCAACTTAGATGTCACTTGGCCTGGGAGCGCCTGTAAAACCCCAGCAGGAAAGAATGGGGGTAGCCCCGAAACTATGAATCACCATAGGGAAAACATACAAAGAAGATGTGGAAACCCAATGGTTTCTTTAGGAAAGTGATCTGCAAATGGTGGGTTTTCCAATGTTTTCCACATCTATGATAGTTTACAGTAGGGCACATCTACATACATAATTGCTGTACATCATTTTCCGATATATGTATATATAGACATAATATGACATAATATTATATATTATATATATATATGCATTACAACACATCACAACTAGTTTACACATGACAAACAAGTAAGATGATTTTGGGCGTTCCCGCCATTTAAACCAAAACCATATCAATGCTTACCATAGTTGTCATGTCTTAGAATCCATTCTGTCAGGTGGTCACGCTGTAAATTACTAATTTACTTCAGGCTATTTTGCCATCCCAGTACCCAATTGGTTGGTCAACACCCCCAATCAACTTCCCAGACATCTGTTTGACCTTTAGCGGATCCAAGAGATCCTGCATCTCAGGATATCCAGCTTCCGCCAACACATCCCTGTTCTGTTGATCAAAAATGAGACAGTGGTGACTGACAGAAGTTCACGTGAGAGTGGTTCACATCCCTAAATTGAACGATCTAATAATCTAACATCACGGGGATTCAACTAACCCTCCCCCCAAAGATGATCCCCCTTATAATCGTGGTTGGTGTTTTTTCTTAGACTCACCCTCAAGAAGCACTATGTTGTTTTGGGGATCATTTCGGTGGACTCCCCATGAGAGGAAGCCTCCGGCTTAATCATTCATATTTCATATGATTCATATATACATGTACATACATGACCATACATATATTCATTGGATTGGTTTAAGGGAAAATCTACAGGAAACCATGGTTTTTCCTATGAAATATGGAGGTTTCCTGTAAATTTTCCCTTAAACCAATCCAGTGATATATATATATATACGTATACATATACACACATATACACACGCATGTTCCCCCATTCCCAAGCCAAAATGCCAGGCGTGTTCTGCCTTTCTTCCCTTGCTGAAGGTTGGCGTTTTTTGTGATGGGGTTAGTTGGATCCCCAAATTGGGGAAGCTGGAAGAACTTGTTTAGTGACTTTAGTGACTTTAGTGATCAATATAAATCAACATTGCCAAAATCTGAGGATTCCATAGGATTCCATCGTCTTCGACTTCGACCCATACCAACAGGGGTGTTAGAACTTTTCTGGAACCATCCAGACATACCTCGGGCCTAGTGTCCATGGCGTTCCATTTTGTGACAGGAGCTTTTAGTCACCAGCAAGTACGAGGATTTCGTGGTCAGTTCCCCAGGGATTGATTTGGTGGGTGCCTTCCAGAAAATCTATACATCTGTAGTTGGAAATCTCAAGATCAACAGAAACTGCTGGGGATATCTTCCGGCCAATGATGCAGATATTGGGTCAAAATTGACAAAAGAATGGGACCGCAGATTGGCTGACCCTATTGACTTTTCACCCCTCCCATTTTGTAGGGGACCTAGTTTTGACCCAAACCTACATGATGACCTGGCAAGGACAAACTGGGGGGCAGAAAGCATCCCCAATTGGAGGTTGATGTCAATGGGTTTCACACGAGATGGGTGTCAAATACATACTGGTAGCAAGTGATGGAAATTGAGTGACAGGGACAATGATGAAATTTGAAGGAAATCCTCAGAAGGCAGAAGGGGATCGTGTGATGCCCAAGGTTTGCACGGGGAAAAAGGGTGCAGCCAGCAACTGAAAGTGCGTTGGCACTTCAAACAACCAACATGAAAGTTATGGCTGCAAGGGCTGCAAGTCACAATTTACCCTCTGGTAAACTAACATAACTAGGGGAAATCACCATTTTTAATGAGAACATCCACTATAAATGGCCATTTTCAATAGCTACGTTTAATTACCAGAGGGTAAGGGCTACGAATTTCAGCATTTTGGCATTTTGGCAAATTACAGTGATTAGTTCGTCCAACCTGTGAGTCATATCTGAATTCGCTTAACATCTCGCTGATATGTTTGATGGTGTTTTATACCTAATACCTAATATACTTGTTTTATACCTAAGATTTCTCTTGATTGTGTCTTATACCCAATGCCAGTACTTCTATTGAAGTGTTGTATATATATATATATATGTATATTTACACACCATTTTTACATAGGATTTATACATAGTTATACCGTATAACCATTATATTATATTTGATATGCAGCCTGTTTCCTTTTGATTCAGTCACTAAAGTTCACTAAAGCGCCAGTGTTCCAAAGCCAGGCGACAGCTCTAGAGTTTACCGAGCTGCTGCTCATGGAGTTTGGAAGTCTCATCTCTGAGTTTGGGGGCCCAAGAGGACGGCAAATGCTTGGAGAATGCGCGAGAAGACAAGGCAAACAATGGCAACAACTTGAAGACACCTCATAAAAAGCTGGGTAAATAAGAGGGATTAACCATATATCTATAACTATACATATATAATCATATATATATATACATATACATATATACATATATAATATATATATATATATATTTAATCATCTATTGTTGTGCGGATCACCGACAATGGGAGGGGCCATGAAATCGGTGAGTCGTCCGTGAAATCGGCAACCGAGGACAAGGGAGATCTGCTCCAAGATCCCCGAGCCCGGAGCTCAAGAAACTGGCGCTGGTTGTGAAACACCACCAATAAATGGCAGCAAAAATGGGGGTATAGTCTAGTCGGTATGTCAACAACAAGACATACCCTCTGGTAAACTAACATAACTATGGGAAATCACCATTTTTAATGGGAAAAGCAACTATTTCTATGGCCATTTTCCATAGCTATGTTAGTTTACCAGAGGGTACAACAAATATGAAACATGAAATAAAACTGTTTTTGGTGCTCTTAGAGTTTCTTGGTTTGCTTTCCATCCTACCTGGAATGATGGTCCTAATTGGCGAAGCATTCCACTCAGTGGGAACGGAGCAAGATTCCCTCTTGTCCAGACAGATTTGGTTTGCCATAATATTTGCATGCGGGTTCTCACAATCGGGTTTGTTGGCATTATCCCCTTTAGTGAGCAACATTGTTGACTGATGATTGTGGCATATTGCGGCTATTCAGTAGCAACGTTGCCTACTCATGATATTATGAAATATTGGTGAATGGCTGAAGCAATTCATAGCAACGCTTCCACCTTTCCCGAGCACGCACAGACTCATGACTTGATTCATTTTGTATTGGCGTGACAAGTCGTGCTCATACACATCAATGACCTGTACAACCATGTAAACATACAATATATACATAATTTATATATATATATATATATATGAAGTTAGATAGTAAAAAATACCATGGATCGGATGGGTGGTGGTTGGTTTTGTGGCCGTGATTCGCTCTCAGGCGGCAGTTGGACCCGGCCCGGGAGCAGCGCTTTAACAAGTGCAACACGTGACTGGGCGACAGGGCGAGTCACTGACGATTTGAATCGGTTCACTATGCCCTTGGAGAACCATGAAGTCAACGTTCCATTTATTTTTTTTGGAAACATGTATTTGGAAAAATGAGGTGAGCAATTGAGCCCACTACTCTTCACTCATGTTTCTGGAGGTTTTTTTCCATTGTATTTGTTGGATGCTTAGATGTCCATTTGCGTGGGTCTTTATAGTTTTGCAGCCTCATGAAAGGATCAGACCACTTTTAGAGTCTTGGGAACGGCACCGGCTGAAGGAATACCTGAAAAGAGACCTGAAAAGAGACCTGGGTTATCATTCTTTGGGGGGTCCAAGCTTTCATCATCTTTCATCCATACTATGGATGGAATTTTGGGAGTCCTGGCATCAGGTGCCATCCTGCAGAGCCCATAGCCGAGAGTTTCGCTTCGCCCAACGCAACGTCACGTTTCTCAGGTGTTTCCAGAACTTCAAGGAGATACATCAGCTGATTTTAGCAGGCGGACCCTGGTGGCAGAGAAAGTTGTTCATGGAGGCTTTTCGCCACACAAATTGGTCCAACATGTGCAAACGTATCTCAACAGTCTTGACCAAAATGTATGAGAAATGGCTTGAAACCAAAATGTCTATACCATTCTATACCTACTAGGGTACATCACATCACATTACCTTCCAATACATACAACGTATATAAACATTTCGGGAGTGTCCCGCGAGTAATGATGTTTGATTTATCATGATTTGACCAGTTGCCTTCATGATGGTTCACAAGTTTTGTCAGCATCATCCATCATCCGCCCTTTGGGTGTGTCTGAAAATAGGGTACCCTAAAATAATCTAGAATCTATACAGTAGCTTTATTATGATTTTCCCTAAATGTTCCCTTTTAAGATTGCTATATCGGGGTACACCCCGTTTTCAGACACACCCATCTTGGTTGTTTCAAGTCGCCATGCGTTTCCTGAGACGAAAACATCAGGTACCAGTTCGAGGATCACTTCTTGAATGTGCATCCCAGTTGGAAGGTGGTTTGTAATCCCTATGTGACTGGGGATATTATATCCCGGATATTCCATACAAATCTAGGGTAGAATATGACACCAACTTACTCAAGTGGGATGCAACCCCCCCAGGGGCTCATCACGGTGGGCAGAGTCATCAAGGCTCCACCAGAAGTGGTAGATATTGGTGGTTTATGGTGGTTTCATATGAAGGACATGGTACCAGCCCCAGGATCAGATTTATTTCAAGTGTGAATGATCTTTTGGTGGTTTCATTTTTTTGTTTGATGTTCAACTTTTGAAGCATATTTCAGATGATGATCCCCCATGAGCAATATGTTGTTCAGGGGTTGACACAACCAACCACTTTTGATCTGGTTCTAGCATATCTAGATATTTTTGGTATCCTCCATTGGTCCAAAAGTCAGGTCAGGGGCAATCTTACCGGAACTGCGGCAAGTTGACGAGCAACCTCAAGGCACCGCAAGCGCCTGTCAGGGGCAAAGGTGAGTCGTCCATCTGTTCATGGCTGTGAGGGAATCATCAGGGCGTCCCTTCCAGATATTATTGAATATTTAGGATGATATTACCATCTGGTAATGGAAAATCCCCTATAAATGTAGGTTGAAAAACGGGAAAATCATCTATAAGTGGTCAGGTCCATTGCCACGTTTGACTACCGGAGGGTAGATGATATTAGGGATTTCAATAAATTCCAAATAATTCCAATATATGTGAGCTGCTAATGTACAAACAGTTTATGCTAATTCCTCACCCCTTGATATGAAATGCACCGCAATAGAAAGCTTGGTAGAATGTATTAATTGGTTCCATTCAGGAATTGGGGTCCCGCTCATGGGGGTATTTCATACTAAGGGGATGGGATTAAAGTATCGTACTCGTATCTATCAGATTGAAGTTGAAGCGTCGTATTCGGAGCCATGTTGAATTTTGGATGCATTTGCCGCAACATGATTCTCAAAATCTTTTTGCTGGTTCCGGACAGTTCTGGGACATATATAGCTGCGTGATGGTAGTCTCCAAGCAATTCTGTTTCTGCATTTCAGTTGTTGTGTGTTCCCTCATTTTCATGGTGTTTATCCCTGTTCTCTATGGACGAAATGACACTCCCAGCATATGGGTTTCGGTGAGAGTGGTTGCTATGGCCACACAGACAAACCCAAACGAACCATTGGCACATGGTGGTTCTCGATGGTACCCCCAAAACCACCCAACCTACTCATTTTTCGGACAGGAATCCCCTGGTCTGCGGGTGTCCAGGGGTGGAGTGCAGGCCTTTCTTCAGCGCAGTGAGCGACTTGCGGCTTGAGGCTTGGGGTGGACTTAGCACGGCCATGTCTCACGTGGTGATGGTCTCGGAAACCTTAAGAGATGTCCACCTCCTGAGATTCAGAATATGTACGGGTCATTATAGGATATTATAGGTATGTCTAAGAATAGGGTGCTCCAAATCAGGTGGTGTATCATCAATTTTTGCCATCGATCCATTGCTTGTTTTTGGATGTACCCCATGTCTGTATGGATCCGACAGTGCAGTTTTCTGAAACATTGGTGAGATATGGGGTTTCTCAAAATGGGGGATCCCGAAAACTATGGGTTTAAATACTAAGATGGTCTAGTGACTTGG
This sequence comes from Symbiodinium sp. clade C Y103, assembly GCA_003297045.1. NCBI lineage: Eukaryota > Dinophyceae > Suessiales > Symbiodiniaceae > Cladocopium > Cladocopium sp. clade C. The sequence goes on from BGPT01000289.1 coordinate 289,773, forward strand.
GTGATTTGGGGTACCTCAATTTCAGAAAACCCCCATATGTTGAGATAAAGGCCAGTGGGCGCATAGGTGGATGCGACATAGGAGCGGAAGATAGACCAGCCACTGGATGTTGCTGGGTCTGTACAGGGTGCGGACATTTGGATATGTGTGTGAGGTATACCACATAAAAGCAATCTTAATCCTAACATCATGAACAATCATAAAACTCGGAGAGGGGTATCTTATTTTCGGACCCATTTGTTGGCCAGTGAGAATTGCAAGATGCAAAAAAAATGCTATTATCATTGACAGCACACCGCAAAGCATACCACAGGGGCATGGCACGGTGTCCAAAGCTGTGGCGACAGTCGCTTTCAGCAAGTGGGATTGCGGATGGAGCATGTGCCAGGACATCCTGACCGGTCCCAAAAGTGTTGACATATGATGAACATCAGAAGGAACAACCTGAACCTCCAGTAGGGATTGAGATGTGCAAACTTTGGGGAAGCAGTTCGTGAATTGGTAAACCTCGCCTTGAACTCAGCATTTCAGGATGGTCTTGGGAGATTCTCCATCGATGATGGCGGCGTGCTGGAAAGCGTCGGAGCAAAAGATCTCCACGCGGTGATTTCAGTGGCTGCCAAATGCAGACACAAAAAATTGGGTGATCTGAGTGATACTGGCCGTAGGTCCATTGTGGAAGGAGCCAAGAAGCGAGGGATGATGGTAGGTATTAGGTATCCTGAATATTCCGTATTACTGATGTGATGAAGACACCACCAAAAGATACTAAACTCATATAAAGACAATGTTGTGTTTGTCACTCTTGAGAACGCTCCCAAAAAGTGAAACTAGATACAACAAGTAGGATTTCTTACATTTTACCACTACAACTATACTATACTATACTATACTAATACTATACTATACTATACTATACTATACTATACTATACTATACCATACCATACTATACTATACTATACTATTACTATTACTATTACTATTACTATTACTATTACTATTACTATACTATTACTATACTATACTATACTATACTATACTATACTATACTATACCACAGCACATAAGTGGTTCAGAGCCCGTGATCTAGATCCACCATGATGGTCATGCCCAATTGTCAGCCGTTTGGGGGCCATTATAAATCATCCCAAATACCCTCTGGTAATCAAACGTGGCCGGCTGGGAAATCACCCCATAAACGGAGCTTTCCAAATTCATCAATGGTGGATTTTCAGCCAGCCATGTTTGATTACCGGAGGGTAGGGGCATACAAAATAGTTCACCACAAATTTGGGAATGGCTCATGATTGTGCATTCCGCATTGTGCTTCAATCACTACTTTCCCTTGGAGGTGGCAAGTTTCAGTGCCATCATGTGCGATCTGCAACTGGCAACGGCTCAGCATCAATTGCAACGTGGAGTAAATGGCTCGTGGATGCAAACTTCAATATCTCCAATGAATCTACTCAAAACTAAGCAGTATTAAGCATGCAGTACTTCAATCAGTTTCTGAGGTGAAAGGCTTACCTCCCAAGTTTCAGGGATCGTAGTCCAAATTTCAGATGACTATATCACTGATATCACTGATCCTTGCAAGATCATCTACAAGACTTTGCGAGATTCCTGCCTACACTTGGAACACTGCCATCGGGATTTGCAGGTCATATCGAAAACTCTTCGAAGATCTAGGAGTGATCTTGCATAATTCCATATAATTCCTGAGAATCAAAGCTCAAAGAGTTGGCCTATGCGATAAAAATCAACATAATGTCAGCATCAATCAACCGTATGCAGGGCTGACCCCAGCTGATTTCCGAAATCGCCACAAGAAACTGCAACAAGTTCGGTGGCCGCTGGCCTTTAATTCACGCCATGGCGATGTGTCGGAGCCTCAGGCAATGGAGCTGTGCGGTGACAGGACCTGGCTGTGTCAATGGGAATGCCCATGGAACAGCAGGTCTAATGTTTTAATACCGGGTTCCGGTATGTTTTAATGGGAAAACCGATGACAAACAACGGGAAAAAAACATGGGGTACCCCATTTTTTGCCCAAACCCACCTAAGGATCATGAGATATCATGAGGGTAACCATCCAAGTACAAGTACGGAACAGTGGACCGATGTGGATGGCAAAATTGGGTGTGGTTCTTTTTGCAGGTGTGTATGTGTATATTCCTGATTTGTTGGTGCAATTCTGTTCAATTTTTGATTCAAAGCTACCTAGCTTGGGGCAATTTGGGGCATGTTCTGCACAGACCAGAGATGCGGCATAGGTCAAACCATGGGCTCCTACACCCCAGTGAGGCAGGGTTTTTGCATCTCCTGGGACTCACCAAGTCCTTTTTTGGGCCATTGTAGCAGGGATCATATGGGAGAGTGATGATCCATGACGGCCAGGCAGTACACTGGGCCTGCGATGGTTGGTAGGCGGCACCCATCGACGCACTGGGAGGTAAATGGATGGTAGTTGGTAGTTTGAGCCAAATCTCTCACATCTCCAGACTGGAACACTGAATGAATCCTCTACAAATGGATGCACATCGAGGGTTTTCGAGCACGATACCTCAAATTAGAAAGGATAACTCTGAGAACTACACAGTGGTAAATGTCGTTTCGGCGAATCTTTCGGCTGCACAGAGCCAGAGAAGTCTTGTTCTGCCTTGGGCTCAATTCTCAAATCTTACTGTAAGTGCGGCTGTTGGTCGTGAAGTTCGCACGACTATAGTCTATGAGTTGAAACTCAACAGGTCCAGCTTGGAAGAAGAAACCACTTTTTTCATGGCAAATCCATGGAAATTTAGAGATTTGGTGTAATTTTCCCTTCCACCAATCCAGTGAACACCATGGAAGCCACGTTTTTCCATCATCTCATTGGAGTGATTGGTGTCATCCTTGTGGTCATTATTGCAATCATCAGAAGAGTGAGTTATTATATTTATGTTGTTATGATGTCATGTATTACTAGTATTAGCATATTATTATTACATACTATTATTAATACAATTAGGATTTAGGATTGTTATGAAACTACAATTGTGTATGATGATGATAATTGTGAGTAATGTTATTATTGTAGTTATTATCATGTTTCTCAAAATCGTGACAAGCATGAAATAGATATGATGATGATGATGATGATGATGATGATGATGATGATGATGATAATTGTGACAATCAAGATCATCCTAGCCGCGTCATATGTATGTATATATGTCAACATATTGTTGCATGATGACATGTTACAAATTATTACAAATCAAAATCAGAATCAGAATAACAGTCACTGTCACAATCATCAGCATCCTCCTCCCTCATCCTCGACAGATACTAATCTCTTCCATTGACCCATGCCAGTTACCCCAGCATGCCTGCTGTGTCCTTGGCGCCCGGGGCCCAGCTGATGGAAAGTGTGATGAGCCATGATGGTCATTGACCGGTCTCCATCCTTTGTTGGTTCACCCATGTTCATCTATTTTCTGGGTTAACCACTTACTCTCGTAGCCTCCAATTTTCTTGGCAAGTTCACATGTTCTGGAATGATTCTCAAGCATCGTTCTTCTATACCATATTCAAATCCATATTTATGTGAAACTATTATACATACGTATCACCACTTCTATGTATGTATAATATAAATATATAATATAAATATATAATAATGTATATATATATATATACAGTATATATATATATACGTATACGTTTACATGTGCATATGTGCATATGTGTATGTATGTGGGTCTATGAGTGTTTTTATGTGCATATATCACGTATATATATATATATGTATATATAATATAATATACATATATACATTGTCCACCTCACTTGGCACTGGATCCGGATCAGCGTTTCAAAGCGGTCCGAGGCCCTTTCCAAGTGCTTGCTTAGAGGTGGGCCAGCCAGGTCTACATCTGGGTGGATCTCGTCATGGCAAAGGGCCCATCTATGGGTGATTTGCCTACGAAAAAGGAAGATTTTCCATTGCAAACTGTTGGTTTAGAGTGTATCCCGATGATATCCCACTAAATTCCATGAAATCATCATTTTTGATGGTAACACCCCCATTCATCCATTGGATACCCCATTGAATTACCAGAGGCTACTCGATACCATGCAACAATTGGAGGGCAACATCTTGGGGGATGAAGATCCCATTTGCCAACTATTTTGGTGTTCACTGGGGTACCAGGGTTTTAACATGTTTTAACCACTTGCCATGTATAACATATATATATATATATGTATATGTATATATATATATATATAGCATCCTTTTAAAACAGTGCTTTGGATTTGTTCTTCCATCTCGGGGTCCGACTGGTGGGTTTGATCACAAGGCCGCCAGATCATATAGCGCGGCAGCTCAGTTTTACCCGTTTCACCGGCGGGTAAGCTCACAGTTTGCTATGCAAGCCATGGCCATCGGGATTCGACGCTTCCGCTCAAATGGTGGCCACCTCATTTGGGTTGGTTCGAAATGGTCTGAGCCCATAAACATACATCTTTTCACGAGTAACATGATGTAAAGATGAAATATGAGCATGATCTCATCAAAATGAACAAGATGGACAGTAAGTTCCATGATACATCTCACACCATTGTAGAAAAAATCTGAAGCTTTGGAACATATATCAATGCCAGACCCAGTCTTGAGAAACAAATGCCATGTGCATCCATGTGCTGGAAATATTAGTATATATGTCTAATTACCGACTGTACCCGTTGTCCAAGGTGATATCCCTATGTTTGTTCCTGGATGTTCCACTGTTGCCCACAAGTACTTTTGTTCTGGCCCGTTACTGTAACCTGCCATATGTTTGCATTCAATTCGCATTTTTGCTGTCTAAATCTTCATTTCCGTGTTGCATGAATCAAGATCGTTGTATGGATCATTCCATCCCAAATCCAGAAGATTTGTTACCAAATCTGGCCAAATCCCCACGTGGGTTGGCTACGGAATCCGCATGCTTTCCCCAAGTTCCCCATTCTTGTGTCCTGTCCATGGAGGCCCAGCCATGTCTGCCACTCCCATCTCTACTGGATGCCATGTGCCGTGGCGGCATAGCTCAATGATTCTGGTGTGTTTTTTTGTATCTATATATATATGATATCATAATATACCATACATGACATGTGTACAATTGTGTACATTATATATATATATGTATATATATGTGTATATGTATATATACATATGTATATATATATATACGTATATATATATATATACACGTATATATATATATATGTATATATATATACGTATATATATATATATACGTATATATGTATATACATATATATATGTATGTATATATATATATGTATATATATATATATGTATATATATATATATGTATATATATATATATGTATATATATATACGTATATATATATATATATGTATATATATGTGTATATGTATATATACATATGTATATATATATATATATGTATATATATATATGTATATATATGTGTATATGTATATATACATATGTATATATATATATGTATATATATATATATATATATTTTTTATACATGCATAGATATACAATTATATACATATGCGACACGATAGAACCAAATCATCATTGTCTTCAGGTAGACGAAATTGGAGATGGTGGACCACATCTTCAGTGGTAGTAATGGCGATATGAACAACCTAGGCATATTAAATTATGAACAGCTAGCCAGATCTGGATTGAACAGAGAACGTGAAATAAAACATGTTGGCTTCAGTCATTGTTTTGCAGTTACTATGTTTTCGATGGTTTTCGATCATACCCATGACTGGGATTATGATTCATACCTCTTGTGTGTGTGTGTGTTGAAACCATCAAACAGCCAAGGAACAGGTGCATATTGTGGTAGGTATACGTTCAACCAACAAGGTCAATACATCTAAATACATGTAAATACACTACGATGTTCAAGTGGCACGAAAGCTGCAATACCCTCCTGACTTGGGCTCAAATTTCGCCGTTTGAGATCCCCCATGGATGATCTGCGAACAGTGCATTTCACACCAAAATGGTCCAATCTTGTCCAAAGTAAGCTTGATATATACGGTGGATGGAAGAAATATGAAAAATCTTGCACCAATTGATAGGTGGTTTATATTCCATCATTTATAGGAGTTCAAACATCCAAGGTGGTGCATGATTTCTTCCACAGTATGGTCAAATTCCGAGGACCAACCAGCTCTCGCACCCAAAAGCATCCCAAGTCACAGACCTAAACTTTGTCTGCACGGGTCGAAGTACTACCCTTTGCTGTACATAGTTTGGGGATTATCCGAAACCTTAATGGAATCCCCATTCACCAGCCATTACATTTGTAAGGGATTCTCCAACCAAAATCTCGCAAGAAATAAGGAATGTTCATGAATGTTCCATGATTGATCCCGAAGGCTTTGTCAGATTCATGTATTTTCTTTTGAGAATTGCCAAGAGGTTTTAGTTCCACACACTAGAGCAGTGAATTTCAGCACCGGCCAGGTTCAAACCGTCCACACTCTACCTGTGAGACAGTCTTCTGCTGCCAGTCTCAGTGGAAGGGTCTGGGCCGCAGCGTGGGCAATGGGTTAACGTCGGGGCACACATGGATTTCACCTTCATAAAGTGAGGGAGCATGGATATTTCAACAAACATGGGGTGTCACAATTGATCTATGGCAGGTAGGTTGGTCAATAGCTACAAGAACTAGGATTTCTGCTGGATATATGTATATATATATATATGTATACCCTCCAGCAAAGTAGAATAGCTATGGAGAATGTCCCATTTCTAGATGATTTACCTATTAAACGTGATAATTTCCAATAGCTATGTTAGTTTACCAGAGGGTATGTATAGTCAGATAGGCAACCTTCAGGTCACTGGGCCAACCACGCCCATCCACACCCCTGGACGGGGTGGGAAAGCAGTTGCCGGGGCACCCAGACGGGCCAAGCTCTCCGGGACCTGCATGTGCTGAAAGTTTCAAGCTGGCTACTGGTATCATAATCTTTTGCACGTGACATTTTACTCCAATTTACTCCAATTTACTTGTGATGATTTATGCATATTCTTAGTTGGGAGATAAGATAGATCACATTGGATGGCCATGCGTCACTCATCTCTCACGCCAAAGACTTGCAGTAATGATTGTGAGTGGGTAAAATGACCACCATTTTCCATCATTTACCAACTATTTGCTGAAATCATTCCAATAGGTGTAGCCAGATGTAGCCTGACATCTCATGTGTCCCGAAGCTGTGCAGCTGGGGTCGAAAAAGAAAACATCCACAACACCGGCCAGATGTATACTCTCCATGCAGCAAAATCCTTGCATTGTCCACGTGTGCACCCTCCCGCAATTGAACCGAGCTATGGAAAACCACCATGTTTAACAGGTAAATCATCTATAGATTTTAAATGGACCATGGCTTCCATAGCTATGTTAGATTACCAGGGAGTACATCTTCCAGTAGATTGTTGCCGAAGATGAAGGTCGTGTCAACCCGCTAGTTTCGTAGTCGCATCCCCTTTCTGGATCAGGTGCTGGTCTTGATATCCGTATATATCTAAACAAAACATGTCTACCCTCTGATAATCAAACATGGCAATGGAAAACCCACCATTTATAAAGGATTTTCCCATTAAAACCTTCATTTGTAGGGGATTTCCAATTGCCACGTTTGATTACCGGAGGGTAAACATATGATATTCAGAAATGTCAAAATCAGAAGCTCTTCACGACCTCACTGGTTTGATGGTGAATGCAGGGTAAGTATCCCAAGATGGGCGAGCATCTCGGTTTGCTAAATGATGATGACATTAGTCCAGATATATGAGATATATGGAATATTGTTAGTTGTGTTCCATTACACCCCCATCATATCCCAAGTTACATCCCCATCATATGCCCAGTTATTGCTGGTTAAACCGACAGGTCCACACCCAAATCCATTTGTTTGGCTAAGTCCCTATATTCTATGATTAAGCCCCCATTAATGTTGAATTAAATTCAATAAATCATGTTCAATCACCATGTTTGACTGTTTGAGATGGTTAAAGCCCCATGTTTAATGGGTAAATCATGGATTAATCATGGTAAATCACCGTGTTTCATGGTCCTGAAGGGTAACCACCGTCCTGGTGCGAATTCTCAGGCGACGGCACCGACCATGGTGCCACCCCCTGCACCACTGCTGGCAGCACAGGCGCGATCAGTTGGTCTCAGCAACAAGACATGTGATACCCTGGGATACCCTGGGGTAAAGATACCAAAAGATGTCGGAAACCCATCGTTTCCCTGGGAACATGATCTACAAATGCTGTTTTTTTCCGCATCCATGCCTAGGGTATATATTAACATCATAAATAAAAATATGATAATATATACATATACCGTGCATAGTATATATATATATATTATACATATGAATAAATACGTATGGGCAATATTTATTTTACGCATACCTTGCAAATGGTCTTCTATAATAGGATGTCTCATGAGATTTTAATCTTATTTAAGCAGCTTGTGATTAAATAGAACTCAACCATTCAAACTTGGGCTATAGACGACACTGGGATTTACAACTAACAACATGACATTTGCCTGTTTGCAAATGGGGTATAAATCCAATTTAGGGCAATTTTGATTCGGAAATTGATGGTCAACCAGTTGATTCAGGGGTGCTGTATTTTCAGACAAAGGCATTTCTTGAAGGTAAAGGTAACATCTTGCTTTCCTCTAGATATTCCCAACAAAATCAATCCATTGACTATGGATTTTGTCCAAAAATATGGGTTATACCTAAACACGACAAGTTTGCTTAAACAACATCATTGATGAATATTGATAATCTGTCGGAATTCGGGGTACCACAATGTTCAGATGACTTTGTATCATAACATAACTAGTGCTCCGTGTATTGAAGATTTACTTCCATCTGGGTCATTCTTGGGTGAATGTAGGTGAATAGTTAATTGAATAATTACTGTATATTACATTCCTGAGCCTTGGGGTATGAGTACAGGTCCCTGTGTTCAAAATAGATAGTCCAGTTTTGAGTAGGTGGAGGGGTGTGCAGCAGGGCTCCCAAGGGTTTTGGCCCTGAGATATTGCTATTTTAGGTACAGCCTACTTGGGATTATGGTCCCCGGTTTTTCGTAGGAATCCCTCAAGAGGAACGAATTTAAAGCCACAAGCATTTGTTGTTCACCACAAATATAGACTTGGAAGGGAATTTAATTCACATATTTGGCCAAACACAATTGGGTTTGTTTGAATGTGCGGTATCCCCAATTCCAATGGACTATCATCATTTCCCTTATTCAAATGCTTATTTGTGGGTATCCCCTATTTTCAGAAAAACCCAATTCAAAAACAAAGAATTCCAAGGCCCAAGAGATCGACTTCTTGAAGAAGCAGCTCGAGGCGGGAATTTCCGCACCAACCGGGGGTTGGTCAGATGGTCGTTTGTTTTTTTGGGCAACACCACCAGATGTTTGTATAGTATACAGTAATCAAAATTTCACATATATATATATAATTATATATATATATGTATGTATGTATGTATGTATATATATAATAAATAATGAATACATATATATATATATCATATAATGATCTACCACTATATGTATACACAATATTCTAATATATTCTACATGTATAATCATATCTATGTCATTTACAGTACATGTTCACATGGTACATCAGCCGCTCTTCCTCAAATCGCCAGGAGGCGCGTGGCAACGAGACGCGCTTGCAGGAGGAGTTGGCTGTGTGGCCTCCTGGATCTCCAATAGCTGGATGGTTGGAAAATCATGGAACATCCCAGCTATAAATGCATGATTCACTGGTTTACTGGAGTGGTTTTCTTGGGAAAGCTTACTGGAAACCATGATTTTTCTGATGAAATGACTGGACATTTCCGGTTTTAATGTTCCCTCAAATCAATCCAATGACTGGAATTTCTCCAGTTGTTTTGGACTTTGAACAGTGGGAAACGCGTGAGAAACGTCGCGTCCTTCACTTCAAGTTTGGTTGAAGATAGTGTGAAGTCTCTGAAATTTGAGAAGTAGAGATGGTGCGCAGGAGGCTCTTGACTTTTCGGTCTAGAGATGTGTAAAGAGTGGACGAGTCATTCATGTTTTGACCCTTAAGTTCTTGACTTTTCATGAATATGTGATAATATGTGTTTAGATTCTTAAGGTGATTTGAGTTGTAGGTTGTGGATTGAAAGGCCCACAGGACCACGGATAGCCTTTTTTTGTTTCTGCCATGCGCTGCCTATATGAATCATCATTGTGGAGCACACATTTTCACCCAGAGCCAATGATATTTAGCGAGTTTAAACGCATTCACATTTGTTCACAACCGTTTAAAACCGTCGAACACCTATACAAATGGAGGTTTCCGAAAAATGGGGGTACCCTACCTTCTGGTAAATTAACATAGACCCTGAGAATAGCTATTTTGAGAGGAAACTAATCTTCCAATCCCTATCTGCCACGGTGTATGTTAATTTACCAGATGGTAAATTTTCCAAGTCACTATAGATGATTGAGTATTGAAACAACCATAGTTCCCATGGAGGTCCCCACTTCAGAACGTGGTCAGGCTGCGAAATCTGAAATCAGTCGACTGGCAGAAGCCTTGTGGAAGGCGATGGGGGATGGGGCGCTGGAATCTAAATGGGTACCATCCAGAAGGGGCTTGTCGATTTTTACCCTCTGGTAACCTAACATAACTATATAAGGGACATCACCATGCTATTAATGGGAAAATTCACGATTTCTATGGCTTTTTTCTATGTCGCTACGTTTAACTACCAGAGGGTATCTGAAAGAAGCCCAAGATCTCCAAGCTGATCATCTATTTGATTTTTTTCAAATCGAGGGAATTCCTAGTCTCAGACAAATCCATGTGGCCCAGAGTCAAAACTCGGTACCCCTAAACTATCATTAATACGAAACACATGAAACATCTGCAGGCCCCTGGACCTTAGATTTTGATAAGATTTTGATCCACAATCATATACCAACTATCTGACCGTATCCCAATATTGTTTCTTTTATGGTCCAATGTCAATCTATATCTAGACATATGAAATAGAATGTACAAACCCAAATCAATCCAAACCATATATTGTTGGTCATATCCCATTGTAGCTCCTCTATCACCCATTTTTATATTTACCATTCCCTCGACGAACATAGACCCTGCCAAATGGGGCGTTGGAAGACTACAAACTCCTCCAACAGTTGATGATTCTCAGGGTCAAACTGTTAGTTGGAGGGATGGTCAATACCATACGCCAGTTGTACCAGGTACCAACATACATATCCATGGAATTTAAAGGGATTTAGGGACCCCCCAATGATGGGAAGCTTCATTCCCATAATCTTCTTGTAGAAAATAGGGGTTTCTGATGGGAGAGTATGGGAGGCTTGAATGGGAGTGGTCCCAAACGCTCCACTAATACCCATTTCTATAATAATGTATATACATATATATATATATATACATGATATAGTCATCCTGTATTAGATAGAATATGGGAATTTCAATAAATCCTCAAGTGAAATGGGAATAAGATTTCAAAATCCATTTTCTACTTCAGGATGACTACATATAGATCCCATTTCTATTTGTATACACACCAGTTGTACCTCTCAGGAGAAGCAGTTCCATGCTGCGCCAGCGGTGACAGCCGTGACGACTGAGTCAGACTTGGATCTGCCACGGGAGGCCGCCGCAGCCCATCTGTGGGGTTGGGGAAAGATGGCTGCGCTGGTGGGTGTTGGGGTACTTTTCTGGGTATCTGACATTCATGTGGTAAACCTTTTTCAGCATCAACCATCTCCGATTTCACCAGAAAAAGATGGTACACAATTTCCAAAGATCGGAGGTTTATGGCATATCACCAATGATTTCATTTATGGCACAGGCTTTACCACATGATATCACCAATGAAATCTGGGAACAAATCTGGTTGGAGCTGGATATGGCCGGGGATCCAGCCGGGACGAGCCAAAGGTATGGTATATTTTTGGGCCATCTGGGCCTGCTGGAATTGAGACAGAAAGGCATTCTGGGAGTTCATCATTGATATTGTGTATGATTGTAGATGTTGATGTATATATATATATATATCTTGTAAATGATAATAGTAAGAAACGAATGATTGTAATAATCATGACAATGATAATAATGATAATAATGATCTTAATGATAATAATGATCATAGTGGTAGTACTGATAACAAAATGTCTATCATAACTCATAATATCAATCATGATAATAAAGACATAATAACGGTTACCATCATAAAAATGATAAAACTACATAACACTACATATCCTGAAATGGTGGTAGCCCAAAACCATGGGTTTCAATACTAAAATGGTCTAATCTTGGATGATTTGGGGTACACCGATTTCAGGAAACCCTTACATACACATCTTAGCATATCATTGGTTTGACTTCATCATGGCCACCACAGCGCTTCACAGGTTCCGCGTGCCGTTCCGGCCATGGCGGCCAGGGGCCCCTTGGTGGAGCGCACGGCTGAGCGTCTTGGCGCATCGTTAAAAGGGGATGGACATCACCTTGAGATGGGCGGGTCTACCCTCTGATTATTTAACATCTATGGAAAAGATCATTTTTCATAGGTAAATCATCATCTTTATGATCTACAAATGGGCCATTTTCTATAGCTATGTGAAACAACTAGAGGTTAACTGGTTAACCATGAAAAAATGGCGGTTCAAGCAGCAAACATGGGCTTCTACAATAGGATGCTGGATGGGATTTTCATGGGATTTAAGCAGCAAAAATATATTTGATTGAGTGGGACTTAACCATTTGAACTTGGGATATATCGGGATAGTAATGTTTGTTTACAACCAACGCGATAATATTTGGGTGGTTCTGAAAATGGAGAAGTGATGTCCAATTTACGGCAATTTTGGCAGGGACATGATGATAAACTATTGGATTGAATGGGGTATTATTGTCAAACAAACCAACTGGACATATTGTTGGTTTTGAGGGGTGGTATCTACTTGGTTGTTTTGGGTTTGTCCCCAAACGGGGAATGTGGACTCGATGTATGGCAGTAAGGATAAGGAAAATTATTGTAGGCCATGGAATTTCGGGTGCCAGATTTTGAAACCATCCCGGCCCGCCATATTCCATTCTATATTTGTCATTCTAGAAAGGGATAACATATGACAACTTGCATATAGATGTATACAAATTACATAACTTGTGGTATGCACATTGTTACATGTTGTCTTGTTATTCATCTCTCTCTGTGTTTGTCTCTCCATTTATACACAATAACACATTTCATATATACACGTATCTACATACAAGTGTATATATATATATACACATGTATAGCCCTCAGATATCTGCTTGTTTGGCTGTCGGGAGTTTCCTTTGAAGAGATCAGCACATTTTGGATGGGGAGATAGCAACCGGTACTGTACAAAACACTGGTCAACAACTCAATATTCCCTACTGGTAGGAATTTCCTTCCAAAAGTAGAAGGTCTTGACCAAACATTTACATATGTATCACTTCTGAGATGATATATGCACAAACAATCATGATATGATATACGCATGGATCACATGAGGACCTTGTGTGGCAGATTTTTAAAACCATCTGAGAGGTTCAGAGGTACCAGTTTGGCCACTGCATCAAAGTCACAGTATTTGCAGTTTTCGAGGGCTTTGCACGTGGAAATAGTTGACATGTCTATGCCAGTTCATTGTCCTTCAAAAAAGGTTCCATACACGCACACATGATCATCGTAGAATCATCTTTTCTGAGCATAACACCTAATTTTCCATGTGGGTATGGGTCAAAATTTGGTACCCCAATAATTGGATGGTTCATACTAACAATAGACAAACATTTTTAAGGTCCCCTGGGTCTTAAATTTTGAGCCATACCCAACCATCTCCATTTTCCGCATGACGCCATACCAAGGCCATTTCGTCTCAAATCCACCGAGCCTTGGCATCGATGGATGTTTGATGTTTTTTTTTTGATGAAAAGTGGTGGTTGATTCATGGACAATTAGTGGTTGATCCCCATAAAAATGGGAACTTTATGGGAATTTGTACTGTTTAACAATGGGGATTAATGAGATGATGTGGACAGCTTGCAAAGCTCGGGGATTTGGGAGCAGTAGCATATTTTCAGATCCGAATCACAGCACAAAGAGCACGAAGCACGTCATTTTGAACGCCAATCTCATGAATCTCTCTAAAATACTGCAGGCTTTCGATGTGCTTGCATAAGTTTTGCTAGATCTTCATATGAATTGCTCTCTATTGGTGATCACATCCACATGTTTGTTGACCTACAGCAATTCCTTTCCCTACTATTCAATGTTGAAGATCCTCTTTGAAAGTTTCAGAGATTAGCCAACGTGATCTCTGTTGATTTTTGGATGGATTGAAAAAAGGGCCAGAGCCAGATTCTAGCGGGTCAATATCTACACTGTCGTTGGATCCCATTATCATCCATTGTCAATGGCTTAAATCCCTGTTTTTGAATTTTTTCCGGATGGGTATGGGTCAAATCCCAATCCCCTGATTTTCACCAAAATAGTTGGCTGCATGGTCGTGCCTCCATTAATATGGGATGATATGGGAAATAGGTTCTTTTGACCCCTCCCTGGATCACTCCCAGCAGATGAACGGACAATGTGCAGGAAAACCCGTATCTACCTGTATCCTCTTATTTCGTTGTTCATAGTTGTTCCATGATTTTCTCCATATTTCACTGGTCGAATCCATGGATTGCAGCAGATTTTCCATGACTTTCCACTCATTTCCTCTGACCCAAGCCCTTGACTCAACACGTCACCTCTCAAGGAGCGCCTTGGCCGCGCGGAGAACCGGCGTGGCAGCGAGTCCAGTGAAGCCAACTCAGCTCCGTCAGGGGATTCCCAGGGAAGACTGGGTCAAGAGATGGGTCGGTCGGAGTTGTTTTTTTTTTGGGAAACAAATCATGGCTATGTCATTTTTAATGTTTAAATTAACATAAACCAACCAATTATAGGGTTAATAATTTTGAGCCATACCCAGATGATTATTATATATCTAAAATTTCATATCATATTCATATCATATTCACTCCTAGCACTTTTCTGTTTCTTTTTGGGGGAAATCTTATGGATACTGGATTAATGTTGGTCAGGCAAGAATCAACCACCCGCATTTTGATGGTTTATTATTGGTTTACACAACCCATTTATGGTAAAGTTGGCGGATGGTTTACCATTGCTTGACTAATATTATCAATTATCATCATGGTTTTCCTTATTAATATGGCAAAAACTATTTTGTTTGCCTCATTTTGGACTTCACCCGACCAATTCCTGGAATGCCTCTCGGATGTTGACTGGACCCAGAGAGGGCAGGCTCCACGTTCTGGAAAGATGATCAACAGCAGCCTTTGGCAAAAACGGCGTCATAACGGCGTCAACATCTTGTTCCAGCCTTTTTGTTGTTTCCGGGAAGACATTGTGGACGTAGAAGGTGAGATGATTCATCCAATTGGATCTTAAATTGCTCTGGGTCTCCCATTGCCTTTCTCCAAAAATAGTGCTTTTAGCCCAATCTATGGCCATTTTTGTTATGGGAGTTTCTTCAGGTGAAAATTGGGATCCACCAGTTGTGTGACGCAGGTTGAGTTACCGGAAGCCTCTGAGACGAGGACTGGGCACCAGATCTCTTCACGATGAATATTTGGTGGCTTACATAGCCAAGAGGACCTGGTGATGTTCAGGTTCTGGCAACATTATGCAACATTCATTACAGTAGGATTTGGCATTTCACAATGATTTGATGTTTTTATCGCTTGGGGGTTTGGCAAGGGTCTGCGTGCTCAAATTTGCAGTTTTATGATACAAAACTGCTTTGAATTTGATCAACTGAAGCTTGGGTGGCTGCCTGGCGGTAGTTGGTTATCATACCCCGAAGTAGATAGACATGTTTACACATATTTCCTATAATTATATAGTCGCAGTGTCGAAAAGGATTTTCTAAGCTTGGAATGGTCTGAGAAAATGTCCGAGTACATATTTTCATCGTTTGTTATTCGTTTTTGAGATTGAATCACACATATTGGCAATGGGCAACA
The DNA here is from genome assembly GCA_003297045.1 of Symbiodinium sp. clade C Y103. Lineage (NCBI taxonomy): Eukaryota > Dinophyceae > Suessiales > Symbiodiniaceae > Cladocopium > Cladocopium sp. clade C. The sequence goes on from BGPT01000289.1 coordinate 305,943, forward strand.
TAGTTTATCTAATGGAGGTTGACAAGATCTCCAGCTACTTGCAGAAGCCAGCGGCCGCGGCCTCTCCGCAGCGGCATGAGGAGCTTCCCCGGTGATTCGACGGCCAAGTCGAGATGAGGCCCCACAGAGGGAGAAGCTATCCAACCAGCAACCATGATAATCCTTTGTAAATCTTATGTAGTGAATGTTTGTTTCTGTCATGGATGACTGACTAATGATTGTTATTTATGTCATTATTGTATGTAATTATATAATAATAAAGGTTTCTTGACCTATGAGGCTGGAGGAACCTGAAATGGTGACTGGTTGCTTTTACATAAATGTTGTTTGTAAGCCATCAACTATCTCAGGTTCGTCATGAAAACGACCCGTAGCTCCGGACCTTGTCCCCTTGACTGAACCGAAGAGGTTGAAGAGAAACTCAGTGACTACCTGGCCAATTCGCCACATTGCAAACTTGAGTTCTGCCGGCGGGGTCCCCATATGCCCGCGTTGTCCGCTCTTTTGTGTGGGATGGGACTGAGGCAAAACATGATCTGCAAACTGGTGTTGGGATCTTTGAGTGCAAAAAGTTCGAGACCACCATTATGCATGCATGATAATGATGTTTGAAGCTGCATCTTCAATCTGAAGTCTATACTGATTTTGAGCGGATCCAAAAGACTGCGACTGCGATTGACTTGACCTTGGCGACCTCGGGCCAGGCCCAGACATCAAAACTTGATGGCAGACGATCATCTCCTTTCAATCCTGCCCCATTCTTCCACAACTTTTGGGGCAATTTTCAGAGGTTTGGTCTGTTGCAGAATTTCAATAGAGCTTGGACCGGAACATCCCTGGTATTTTGTCGACACCTTGAGGTTGAATCAGGGCTGGTACCGCTGACGGGTTTGATCCAGCGATCACCTCATCCAGCCGCGGTGAGTCTGCAGCATTTGAATCACTGGGGATGGGATATCCTCAGATTATTTAGCCAACTTCTGCCGAAGTCATGAGAAACCTCCAGATATCCTATGAACCGATTCTTTACACGAAATTCAAAATCAAGATGGTGGATGTTCATGGTAACTAGAATCAATAACATGGGGTAAACCGTTCAAGTCAGTCACTGTCTTTTGGGTGGTCAAACACGGGGCAAATAAATTGTAATTCCGTACCTTCAGTTGTTCAACATTGCTCAACACCCATTCTTTTACAACCACCCAACAAAAACATGTGAAGAACCACTAGTGATCATTATGGAACCACCAAACAAAAGTACACTCCGTGGCTTAGGTATCTCCTGAAATCCCATCGATTTTCCCATATTTTCCACTATTTTACATATTTTTTTCCCATATATTTTCTCTTGTTTTCCCATCTCAAATCCATAGTTTCCCCATATCTTCCCACATGTTCCCCATGTTTTTGTCCCTACCAACCCGGGTATCCCCATGTTTTTGTCCCAGCGCCAGGTACCAATACCGCCATGGAACCGATAGCTCGGTGCCACAGAAGTGCATCGAGGCACTCGGGGCGCGTTTTGTGATACGAAGATCAGATATCAAAAAATGAGAAGTCTACGGACATTCTACAATTACGTTAATGTATATTATAATATATAGATATCGAATCATGTATAATATAATATAATGTAGATAATATTAATACTCGTCAAGTATGTGTTAAACCTCTCAGATGGTTTGAAAAATCTGCGACACAAGGTCCTCGTGTGATCTCATGTGTATATCATATATACTGATTGTTAGTGCACATATCATCTCAAAAGTACCCTCTGGTAAACTAACAGTTTGCTATGGAAATCACCATCTTTAATAGGTAAATCAACGAAGTAAATGGTCCATCTTCAATAGCTATGTTAGTTTACCAGAGGGTATATGATACTCATCAAGTATGTATTATATATACACTGGTAGGACAAAAGTTGCGCTTGTTGAGCTTCCAGCAGTGAACATCTTCAACTTCTTCGTCTGCACACCCTTTCCCCTTAGAATCCTAGCATGGAACTTTGCCGTACCCCGGTCGGATTTCCACCCTCCAAATGCTTTTTAATCTTATATATTTTTTAGGACTTGGAAATGTGATCCGCGCTGGGCCGAGAGGGATGTTTTGTACAGCCTTCAAGAAGCATAAACTTTGTTCCTCCTGAAGTATATATTTTTTTGTATATTCATATATTTATATATATATATATTTTTTTATATACGTATCTCTATGTGATACATAATATACATTTATATATATATATACTATAGTTGTATATGTATAAATATTACGCAAGCAACAATTACAAAACTTGACATAAGATTTGTAAGATTCCAATTGTCACTCTGTTGTCAAGGCTACATTTTATTTTTCAAAACAAATATATGCATATATCAATATTAATGTATCAACATTTACTCACACAATTGAAAGTATGTACATATATACATGTGTTTTTTTGAAATTATTTTTTATATATGCAAACTTATGTTTCCAGACCGAACTTCAGACTACATTTGTGGGTTTCCAATTCGACACCTTTCGCGCCCGACAAAACCCACAAAACAAATAAAATCACACTCATATTGGCAACACTGAGTTTTACAACAAAGATAATTCTTTTCAAAGACGATCCCGGGGGGAAACGCAAAAAGTCAAAAAGTTTTCGACTTTTCGGGCCCAAAAACCGTGCGATTCAAGTTGCGCTCCTCCCCAGCGAGAAGAGCTCACAGTTGGGGTTGAGGTGGGGTTGACATACTGGTATTTCCAGCGTGCGCATCTTGTGGGCCATGGTTCTAACATTGGGCAGTTCAGTAGCATAGTGTGCATCCATCCTATGTGTACAAGCTTAACTACAGCACAAAATTGTACTCTAGGTGAGCCCCCGCTTCCTCACAAAAGATAGCATGATATGATATTGCATGATTTTGTCAGTTGCGCGATATTTTCTGACAGCGTACGCCAGCTAACCACATGGGGAGTCGGGGAGTCACATTGTTCAATGAATATTTCTGTTGTTTGGTTATGGTTTTTGAAAGGGTGGGGATTTTTAAGGTAATTTTATTCAGGTTAGTGTGTGTGTTTTTCTCGCCCTGTTTGTTAGACCTTCCATTGCTTTCTGCTTTTTTGTACCTTTTGGGGAAGTTTTTCGCTTTAATTGGTCTGCTTCTCTGCTTGTTTGCTGTTTTTTGCTGGTTTGTTTTTCTGCTTCTTTGTTTTTATTGTTTCTCGGCTTTTCTGTTTTTCCGCTTCTCTGACTATGTTGCTTTTCTTTTTTTGCTTCTCTCTTTTCGGTTTTTTGATTCTCTGCTTTCTTGCTTCATTGCTTTTCTGCTTTGATGCGTCTCTGCTTTTCTTGCTTCCCTATTGTTTTGCTTTTGCGTTTCTGCAATTCTGATGGTTTTCTTCTCTGCGTTTTTGCTTTGCTGCTTCTTTGTTCTCTGCTTTTCTGCTTCTTTGCAGACGACGCCAATATCAACATTAAAATACAACCTTCGAACCCCTAACTCCCCCCATCCCCTCACAAGTCTAACCCCTCCCCCCACCCCAAACCTAAACGTCGCAGCCAACGTATCTCCTCCAGACGGCCGACACTGCACAACAACATCCTGGCAATGCTTCAACCGCTGCTATGAGCAGCAACAACATCAACGTCAAATTACAACCTTCGAACCCCTACGCCCACAACTAGACCCCTAACCCCACCCCCACCCCCCACCCCACCCACGACCTAAATGTCCCAGCGCGCTTGTGTCGATGCATTTTCCGCAGCTAAAATAGTTTCCATGTGGTTTCCATGGCTTACTTTGTGTTCCAAATTGAGCCCCTTCGCGCGTTCGACAACGAGCCCTTTGCGCCCCACTCGTTTACAAATATCATGTGTATATATATATATATATAGTTAATTCCATGCACGTTTAGAGTCATGTATATCCACACATTATATCAATAGACCAACCCGAATCCAACCTGAAATCAGCCCTAAAAAGTATCAAATGGATTTAAAACCCACCTCAAGCTGAAAATAGACCAAGCAACCACAACCACAAACACAAACACAACCCCCAGAACAACAACAAGAAAAACAAGGGATCAACGCCTTGACACGGGCGTGGGTTTTCTACGATTCTGGCTTTGGAGATATAGGATGAGAAATGACACCTTATATACATTGTAATTTACAAGGATTTTTGCTTCTGGAACATCAAATTTTGATATCTGCCCGAAGGTGCCAATATGTAAATGTAAAACAACTGTTTGTAGTTCAGCAACATCTGCTTCAATGGCTGGTAGTGCAGCAACATCTGCTTCAATGCAACCTTTTTTCTTCAGTGCTTGTTTCAGTTCGAATTCTTCGTTTTGAAGAGCTTACCCCTCCTGACAACACAATAGAACCTAATCGTCACCATAATACGGTGAGCGCATGAAACCGATCCAGACGTGTCAGAAGCGGTTCGCCGCGCATCTTTTTGATAACATCTACAAACATCACCCTGTGTTGAACAGCAGCAAGCATCTGCAACGTACATGTGACATGTCAAAGGCACCCTTATCTTAAAGTCGTCAGGGAGTTTAACCCCCCCACCCCCCACCCCCTCCCGGTTGAACCTGAGCAAGCGTCAGCAACGTACATGTAAACTTCGACAACATGTCAAAGGCTGACACGAGCCAAAAAGCAGCTATATACATGGAAAAACTCACGCCCGGCTCGGGGTGTTGGCCCTAAAAAGGACAAGAGCAACAGCGAGAAAAACACAAAAACCAGAACAACAACAACAACAACAACAACAGCAACAACAACAACAACAACAACAACAACAACAACAACCGCAACAACCGCAACAACCGCAACAAGCACAACCACAACCACAATCACAACCACAACCACAACAACCACAACCACAACCACAATAGAGACTCGTGGAATTTCCTTTCAGGTTGGTAGCCTCTAGCCCCCAAGCGTTGCAAATACCATGCAGTATTAAATGCTCTTGCTTCCACATGTTGCAAATACCACAGGAAATTGAGAAGAACACGGTAGACACCTTATGTAAACTGGCAAGTTCTAGCTGCAACTCGTGCAAATACCATGTGAAAAAGCAAAATTATAGCTTCCAAACGCTGCAAATTTAAGAGAAACAGGAATCCGAAAAAAGAATCCCTAAACTGACCCGAAAAGCATGCCCCAAATAAATTTCCACCATTTTTGAAGGGTGGTTTATGGCTGTTTCACAGTATTTTCATCCGCCAAGAATCGGTTTCGTTAGTATCCGCTGCCCAGAACCCCTCATCCGTTTCGATTTTTTTCTGCAGAATCCGTTTTCGCAGAAGAATTAGATAGAATTAGGGCGCGTGGCCCATTTAAACTTACAATTGCTCTGCAGCTGCAAAATCACTAGAAAGCACTGGTTTCCTGGGTGGTTGGTTTCCCTCTGAAGGCATAGTATGCATTTATGTATTGATTTTGATGTATGTGGATCAGCAGATGCACGGGTATGTTGGGGCTCACTGTTCACGAGAAATCCACCTTACTTTGGTTACATTGCTTGCACACTTGGTTGTTGGACTCGCGCCTGTCAGGAGCAGAGCATTTTTGTTGGCCAAGCCCAGTCCAAGGCCACGCAGATACTTGCCAGGAACAGATGGAAGCAGAAACCAGAAACTCCGCTACCATCAGTCACCAGTTACCATCGGTCCGGTGGATGTCATCGTTCAAGCATTTGTCCCACAATGTCCCGCCTAAGACCCAAGTTAGTGTCTACGCAGTGACATGCGTGATTCCCAATTGTATTTTCCTTCAACTTGAGCACATTTCAAGCTTTCGCAATCTGAAAACTGAAAGCCTTTGCCCTTAGCAACGCGTGCGTTTGCGCAATACATATTGATACATATTGCCTTTGCTCGCCATGGTTGCCTCCTTTCCGATGCCTGGGGGACATTCCCTTCGGAGACGGCTCAATCTTGTGCAAGTTTCTTTCACTTTTTGAGAGTGTTGTTGGGTTTCGCTTGAAAGGTTTCTGGGTTGGCAGTGTTAGCAGTTTGGGCCATGGTGTGGTCGCGTAGTCCATGAGCAAAGTGATTTTGGAAGCATTGGCTCTTGTGATGTTAGTCATTTTTTTGGAGCGGCGTTGCAGCCAAGGATTCCAAAAGGCGACCCCGGCTGCAGAGTTTGGGGGCGTCTGAATGGTGCTTTGTTTTTCTCTATACATCGCTATTCAGTGAAAACGTCCGCCTCAAGAATTCCAAGCTTTCTTGAGGCATGGGGGTCGCATTTGCCCCTATCTCATTTGGGATCGCACTTGACCCTATGGGAGGTGGAAGTAGGGGCGCAGCAGGCTGTAAGGATCTGTAGGGTAGGAGCGAATGTGACCCGATTGCGCTTTGCGTGGCAAGCGCGTTATTTTCCTATGCGGCGAAAATTCAGTTTCCAGCTCTGAAGATCCATCATTTTTGCTACGTTGTACAATCTATTATATGTCACTTCCAAGACGTCCTGGATGCTACGTTAAAACATCCATTTCAAGTAACTTCCAAGAGCTATGTTGTAACTAGTTGTAACATAAATGCGAAGTAACTTCCACGACGCTCTTGGTGCGACGTAGTAGTATCCATTTAAAGTAACTTCCAAGCCGCTCTGCATGCTATGTTGCAACATCCGTTTCAAGTAGGTTCCAAGACGCCCTGGGTGCTATGCTATAGGAGGCTTTCAAGTAACTTCCAAGACGCCCCCTTGTCCCCAGGTCAAACCCTAAGAGGTTGTCCCCAGACTCCTTGAGGGCTTTCTCTAGTCTTCGTGTCAAACTTCGAAATCTAGGCTCCTACTCTGAAAATTCCTCCCCGTCCTTGCGGTAGACACCCTTCCGCGCAAAGATCTCAATGAAGGCATCCCGCAGCAGGTCAACCTTTCTCTCCCACGCGTCTTCTCCATGAAGCTCAGGACGTGCTTCCAACCTTCCGGTTGTCTCAATTTCTCGTGGTCTATCTCTGCCAAGCTGTCAAAGGCTTTTCCTTTCAGATTGGAAGCCAAGCGTGGACCTAGGAGTTTCTGATCTTCCTCCTTCAGCTCATCTGCGCGTAGTTCAACATGCAGCTGATAGCCGAGCCATTTGTTCCAATCTCCGTTCCATGTTGTATTTTTGAATCCGCTGATTCTGATTCATCCTTTGCTGCTGCAGCACCAGTGGCCATCCCTCAGATCACTAATTGCGCCTGCCAATCAGGCTCCGCTACCTTGCGAAAACCCAAACCCCTGCCTCCAAGCCCCCCCTGATGCCTCTTGTCCCCAGATTAAACTTTAAAAGGTTGAATGAATTGAGTAGAGAGGTCCGTCGGGCATCCCTGTCCCCCTTAACCCCTGCATCCAGGTCCCCTAATGCCCCTTTGTCCCTAGGTTAAACCCTAAAAGGTTGAATGGCTTGAGCAGAAAGGTAACCGGTAAGTGAGATAATGGCCTGGTTGGGGTGGGGGCGAGTGCGACCCTAAGGTAAGGGCGAATGTGGGACATCCCCTTTTTCCTTGACCTGTTGCTGGAAAGTGTTGAATCTAGCTTCTTGAGACAGGCTTTGTTCTTGATTTTGGTTTGTGGCATGTGGTTTTCCCAGTCCACTCAGACGATTGTCTGTGTTGGCAAGTTGGACCGCATCTGAATTGCACACAAAAATGAGCATGATTCATGATGAACCCAGGGTTAAGTGGAGCCAATGAAAGGCAATGATATGACAGCTCATGTCCTTCCAGCTTCAGTGTCACCCTGTCAACTGCCAGGGCAAAAGTTGAATCGGGATGTAAATGGACTGTCAGCCAGACGGGCCTCGAGGGCTTCGATTGAGTCAAAGTCTGGGACACAGAAAAGGCGAATTACTCCTGTGTTAGGACGTTTCTGTACTTCTTCCTGCGCAGTAAACTAAATAGAACCCCTGCTGCCACAAGGAAACAAAACCAGAGGCAGGCAGTGCAGGCAGAGGAGAGATCAATTGAATTTAAAAGGGAACACTAAGCCGCAGGCATCTGGGAACAGGGCTGGAGGAGAAGTGGTTTCCAATTGACAGACTTTTTTGTGGCTTTATGTTTGCGCCTTCCTTTTCACCAGTTTGCTTGCACAGTTTGGGGCCGCCTTGGTTTCCAATGCGGTATATACCTCCATGTTGAATCCATGTACATCCTTTTCTGACTATGGCTGATGCCCCATGACTCTCGTCAATGTGTTGCCTGAGGCCTGATGCAGACGCGGTTGCCTTGATGGAGTCTGTCATCTCCATTGGGCGTGCACATGCTGGAATGGCCCCGGTCAGCCCTGGGGTTGTCTTGATAAATCAAATCAAAGGTGACAACCTGCGAGGCAAAGGTCGCATGAGATCGGCGTGTTTACCGCATTTTTTTCTGCCGACATATCTTGGCCATCTTGGTCATACACTTTCGTAAAGCTGCCTTCTTGCAGTCCAGTTGGCATGGACAGCGACAAGGTTACAGTGCCAGACGTCCAGTCAGGATTGCTGCAAGATGTTTCAAGCTGTGCAGCTGATCCCCGTCTAAATGTAGGCCCTGAAGTTGGCTTTCAAACGAGCATGGTCAAGTTTAAGGAAGCTTAGGATCAGGCTGATAAGGATCAGGATACGATAGTTCCAATATGTTTTCAACACATTTCCTGGAACTGTTCATCCAGCACAAACATCCTCACCGTGATCCTTCAACTCCCTCCTGCAGGTGATCTCAGTGCAACCAGCCTCTCCACAATCTTCTGCACATGGTAGCAGCAGCAGCTCCAGCGTGTTTCTTGACACCGATATGGCTTGTAGTACGTTTTGATTTGTGACACAGGCTTGCACTGTAACGTTTGTACCCGTATCCCGGCCAACCCCATAATTTTGAATAGCTTCGCCGGAAGGCCCCGAAGTGGAATCCCCGTAAATATTTCCGGTAAAAAATCAGTGGGGGCGCGGGTCGCTTAAAATTTGATTCTCTAGGATTCTCTGGGTATGTTTGTTTTTCAGGCGTCAGCAAATCCAGTGTTTGATATGAAGCGATCTTGATTTCATAGAGGATTTGGACTGGGGATGGGAGGGCTGCATTCTATAGATGGGGCATTCCTAGTAGGGGTGTGAAATGGTTTGTGTAGGTGCTACTTGTCTTAAAACGCGGCTTACACCAAATTGGATAGGGGCACAGGGGTGGGGGCTGGGGACTTTGCAGGGCAGAAAATCATGTGAGGGGCAGGTTTTGGTTTTGTAGTGGCTTTGGGCCTTGCTGATTTCGTACCTTTCTCAAATTTGGAAGCCGGAAGGTTGTATGCCCTATATATAGTGTAGGGAAAGATTTCCCCATCCACGACCTTCTATCAAAGCATGTTTGGAAGACAGTCCTGCACAAGACAATAATGCTGCAAAGCCCCTTTTCTGGGCGTGGGCTTGGGAATTGTAGAGCCAAAGAGGCATGAATTCGAATTCGCTAGAAGCTGTCGTGCCTTCCCTTGTACCTTCCTCTTTACCTTTCCTATATGGTCTTTTAATGTAGACTAAGATTTCCCTTCCACGACCTTTTACAAAATCACCGGGGATCCCCTAATACAGGACATGGCATCGCTCCAAATCAGATTGCACGCCCCGGTTGAGCTACCACACCTGCACAAAATTACTCTTGCATAGAACGCGCACCTCCTTCGCACCCAGGCAGAGCTGAGCAAAATCTCTATAAAATCGCGGGGCTCCAACCTAAACAACATCCATGAATCCACCATAGAATCAGGGGAGCGGGACTAATTAGCTTCAACCAAGAAATGGAAAAATCCAAATTCAAGTTTAAGATCTTGCGCGCCTAGATTCAAACCGATACGAAGGGGTTGTGAAATCGAATGCGCGAAAACGTGCAAAATCTTTTTTCGTAAAAAATACGTTCCAAAAGCATTTTTCCACATGCCTTTGTGCGGGGGGTTTGCTTTTTGTTCTGCATCGCGGCCTCCGTCCCGTCTGCCGCCCGCCGCTTCTTACACACACATCACTTGCGCATTAACTTACTCACACACAACTTGACCACACAACTTGCGCACACACAACTTGACCACACAACTTACTCACACACAACTTACTCACGCACAACTTACTCACACACAACTTACCCACACGCAACTTACTCACACACAACTTACCCACACACAACTTACTCACATACAACTTACCCACACACATCTTACTCACACACAACTTATTCACACACATCTTGACCACACACAACTTACTCACACACAACTTACTCACATACAACTTACTCACATACAACTTACCCACACACAACTTACTCACACACAACTTACCCACACACACACGCACACACAACTTACTCACACACAACCTACTCACACACAACTTGACCACACAGGGCTGGGTCGTGTGACGCGCTTGGGGCTCGCTGTTTTGTGTGGTAGGCGTGGCGCTTGTTGACATCGACCTCCACTTTGTGTGGCAGGCGTGAAACTTATGGCACACAATGACGCTCTTGGGTTCGCTTGGTCCGCTGCGACGCCGCGGCAAAACGTGTGGCAGGCGTGGCGCTTGGTGACATCGGCCTTTGTTTTGTGTGGCAGGTGTGGCACTTGGTGACATCGGCCTGCGCTTTGTGTGGCAGGCGTGGCACTTATGGCACACAATGGTGCGCTTGGGTCCGCTTGGTCCGCTGTGACACCGCGGCGTTCCGTGTGGCAGGCGTGGCACTTGGTGACATCAACCTTCGTTTTGTGTGGTAGGGGTGGTGGCAGGCGTTGCCCCTGGTGACATCGACCTTCGTTTTGTGTGGCAGGCGTGGCGCTAGGTGACATCCACCTCCACTTTGTGTGGCAGGCGTGGCAGTTGTGGCACTGGGTGACGCGCTTGGGTCCGCTTGGTCCGCTGTGGAAAAAGGCTGTGTACAAGCTGTGAAAGGTCTGCTTGAAGCCCGTGCGACCAGGACCTGGATTCCCCCTTGACCACTGCCATGTGTGGCGGCTATGCCACCCTTGTAGACTGTAGACCTGTTGCTGGAAGCGAGGGCATGCGTGGAGCATCGCGGCCGGGGCGATGAGACGCTTTTGCACCTGGCGATCAAGAAGGAACTTCCCAACTTTTGAGTGCTCGTGCCTCTGTGAATGCCAGGGACTGCGCAAGCTCCACAGCCATGCACTTCGCTGCGCAATGTTACCGAACAGACATAGCTCGTCTCTTGCTTGCTGCCTGGGCATGTCCTGACGCATGTGATTTCACTGGTGAGACACCTTTGACCGTTGCATTTGGTGGGCCAAGATCCTGTCTGGTTCGCTTGTTGCTAGAAGCACATGCAGATGCAGATCTGGTAAAAGACGATGGTCAAAGCCCTTTTCCGAGCGAGCGACTTGTAGACATTGATTGCGCCCACACCGCGGCAACACAAGAAGCAGCAAAGCAGCTGTGCAGCGAAGGGGGCAACAACCTAAGTGTTCCAGGTACCTTAGTTTCGCCTCAGACGCAGGACGTCAGCCCGCGTGGAAGCAAAAAGTTGGTAAATGGTTTGATCAAGTTGGGGATCAACTAATGAAGGCCACGCAAGTCTGGCCTGCAAATCATTTCGAGGTTCACAATGTGAAGGTCTATGTGGGTTCATGTCGCAGTCCCAAACAACATGTTGCAGGTCAGCGGTTTCACAATCACAATAAGGGCACTGTTGAGGAATGCCAGTTTGGATCTGAAAACATTGGGGGGAAACAAAAGCTCCCGTGAATGAGGCCAAGAGATGAGCATCCAGTGGCGCCTTTTTCAGGGCATCGAAATGATCACCAGTGATTCGAACATGTTGACAAGCAGCAGCATCACGTCTGTCCGAGTCCAACCACTGCTGGAAATTGTCAAATCGCCAGCCTTCTCTGAGTCGGTGTTGAAGTTGTTGATTTGGGTCACGCATGTGACGCAAGTCATCAGGTCGAAGTGAGATCGGACCAGCACCATCGTTAGTCCATTGCCATGGTCCAGTTTCCCGAAACCCACAGTTGTCCATTGCGGTTCTAAAACTCCCGGTCCATCCACTCAAAGCTCGAGGCCACTGCGGCAAGGCATTGCCAGTGAACTTGAAGTGACGAATCAGGATTCTGAGAGAGGTCGAAGCCGAGGCCAGCGAGAGGTCCCACATGTGACCAACCACTATCTTGAGCAAGGGCACTGCAGCCTGTTTCGGCCAGTCATGGAACTGTTTGGCCAAGGTGAAAAAGTCTTTGGTCTCTTTCTTGGTAGGTTGTCTGCAAATCATTCCCCAAGCAGCAGCAGGAGGAATGATCATGCGCCCCAGCCGTTTTTGTCTTTCGCGGCTTCCAGGGAGGCATCTGCAACGGTGAGTTCGAAGTTTTGCCTTGTTGGTTCTGGTGACTTCCTTTCCAACTGCTTTGCGTCTTTGTGCAGGCATCATGTGAAAGCCAAGGATGACGGTGTTGGGGTTGACACTGGTGGCAGGCAGCCCTTGTTGGACCATCTTGTTTCTCATTCCTTTAGCCCTGTGAAACAGTTGCTCTTTGCCCACGTTCTCAACAAGGCCAAGTCGGTGCATCCATGTGTGCCAGATGTCACGAATCTGTAAGGCCATGTCAATGGTGGGCGTTGCAAAGGAACGGTCATCTGCGAAAAGAGCTTGAACAGCACGAGGGTATCTCTGAGCAATGCGATGGGAAACAGGAAGAAGGGCACACGTCATTCCGAGCATGGACCACACATCGCCCTGCGGCAAGCTGGTGCTGACATGAGCTGCTTCAGGCAACGTTTCGCCCATGTACTGCAAGAACCGGCGTTGCCGGGTCCAGGCAGATTGAAGCAGGCGCACAGTGTTGGTGGCCATGCCCAAGTGCGTGAGGACGCGACTGATGAGCATGGGGTCGGTGAAGTCAAATGCTTTTGTAAGGTCCAAGGTCGCTAGGAACCATTGCTTCATGTCTTTGAGCAGCAATGGTGCTATCGCATCTTCAGGTCCTCGGTGACGAATACCACCAAAGACCCATGGAGGCATGACTCGATGAAGCCACTGCTGGGTTTCGGGGTGGTGGAAGAGGGCACTGTTCAGGACTCTCCACCACATGGACTCGACCACAATTGGTCTCAACTGATCAGCTTGGGCTCCATCAGGATCTGGTTCTTTTCCTTTTGGGATGTGAACCTGGCGCATGGTACGCCAGGCCGTTGGGATTTCTCCGGCTTCTTGGCAGAGGGCATAGAAATTGAGGACCGTTTCCCACATGTTGTCGCTGAGGCGGAGCAGCTCCTCAGCTCTCCATCCATCAACTCCTGGCGCAGTGCCAGCGGCTTGCTGGGCGGCTGCACGAAGTTGTTCCACCGACACCTGAGGTGTCTGTACCATGGGCACATGTGCCGGTGTTTCAGCAACAAATTCAGTCCAAAAGTCATCAATGTGAGGAGTGTGTCTGTCCCATATTCTGGTCCAGAAGGTCTTGAGGTTGCTGAGACTGGCTTGAACGGTGTCACCTGGTTCACTATCAGGGTCAACTTTGACACACGGATGTGAAGCCTGGAGATCTTGTCTGAGCCATCTCAGGGCCTTTTTGTCATTCTGCATCTTGTCATTCCATTTGTTGAGTCGCGTTCGGTCTCCGGCCGCACTGCATGCGGCGAGGGCCGTTTCAACTTTGTACACATTCTGATGAAGAGTCTTGTTGGAGTCATAGTGAGGACTTCGTCGGATTCGCTTCCAGAGATCTTGCTTGGCTCTTCGGTGGATCTCATTGGGGTTTTCAATTTGTTCGTGTCGTATGGCCTCATGCAGTCTGGCTAGCAAGTTGCTGAGGCATCTTTCTTGAAAAGTGGCGAGGCAACCAGCGACAGGTCGCCTGAGAGATTCCTTTTGTCTGATGCGAACTTGAACTGGTTTGCCTCTTCTGAGTAAAGCAGCTGGGACTCTTCTCATTGAGGCTGGATCCAGTTCTTTCTGAGCGTTTGCAATGGACTCAAATAAGGCCTTGGAGAGAGCAGCCCAGTCTTCGTCCATCGGTTGATTTCCAAAATCAGGAAGGTTGCGTTTCGCTGCCTTCCAGTGTTTTTCAACAGCAGCATTCCAACTACGACTTGAGCCTTCGTAGACAGGAATCTGAGGGCAGGGCGCAATTTCGTATCTGGTGACGCGCTTGACATCAAAGCGCAGCTTGAGAGATTGCAACATGTGGTCAGCCAGCACTAAGGCAGGTGTGGTAGGTGTGCCATGAGCCATGTTAGACATGAAATAGTCAATGCAGCGATTTCCTTGCCAACGTGTGGGCTGGCCGCTAGCAGCAAATTCAAAACATCGGCCAGTCAGCAACATCGGAAAAGCATTTTCTTGAGGGGTCATGTTGTAGTCACCCCCAGCAATCCAGTCCATTTGAGTGGGAAGGGACCATATCTTTTCAGCAACTGCCTGAGCGACTTCTGTGGATTCCCAAACAGGAGCAAGGTAAACTGACATGAACAACTTTCCTTGCACCCAAACTGCTTGGGCAGCCCCCCCACGCATCGCACAGTGCCAAGCCGGTCGTGCCGGCAAGGAGTTTTTGACAGCAACAGTGGCTCCTCCATGGTCATGAAAAGTTCCGGTCCAGAACGTTTTAAAACCATGTTTGTAGGCCACTTGGCTCCATGATTTCCATTCATAGTCCTTGAAATTGGTTTCTTGGAGAAAAATGACATCGGGCCCATCTTTTTCCGGCAACAGGCGCCAGAGGTCCCACGCTTTTTTGGCTCCTCCAGTGTTACAGGTCCAAACAGTTAGTGCACTGGACCTGTGTGAGCGGACCCTCGGTCCGGGATTCTTTGCTTCACCATGTCTCACTCCCCTGTCAGGGTCGTGAGGTGGCTGCAGCTTTGGCTGAGGGCCAAGCACGTCACCAGCTTCGCGAGGTGAGAGGTTTAAGGCTTGGACCGCAGCTTCATAGTTCTTGGCACTGTAGTGACAGAATTTTCTGAGGTTGCGACTGAATGCAGGCATGACAGGGAGCTGTTGCTCAACACATGGAAATTCTTTGAATTGTCCTGGCCACATGTGTCTGCGACATGTCCTACAAACGAGCCAGCTCTGTGAGTGGCAGTTTCGACGAAATCCTTCAGGAGGTGGGTCAGTAAAGGTCAGGTAATTAAGGTCGTGACCAGTCTCAGGTCCCCACTGCTCAAGGTCCTCTTGATGTTTCCGAGCTCTGCACTGGCCAGCATGATGGCCTCGATCAGCCATCCTTTTGCGCAATGCGTCATCATTTCGCTGTCTGTTGCGATATGCATCAGTGGGAGTCAGGTTGGGGTGTTCCTGAGCGAAATGGTGCGTGACACTTTCCCTAAACCAGTGCTTAGGCATGTGTGGCAAACCCTTGTTGCAAACATGACAGGACCACAAGCGATTCTCTTCGGGGATGTCATGAGAGGGAACAGCAATTTGAGTGACATTACCAAGTCGAGGAACCTGTTTCCTTTTGGCCTTAGTGTGTCTTTTCTGTAGGTGATTACATCGAGCTTTTCGCAGTTTGTATCTAGCTTTCATACCAGCAGGGATGCGGATTTCCAACTTGCAAAGAGGACAAAACCAAACCTGCTCACTTTGGGGGAGATCTTCAGCTTTATCCACTTGGATTTGTTGCTTGGGGTATCTCCTAGGGTAGGGTGCAGTATCAGGTCTGTACATTTCCGCGCGCTGCGGGCTGGAAACATCAGGAGGGTCAAAACACGAGGAGGGTGCAGGACCGTGTTGCTCAGTGGGGTGCGTACGGGGCGCGGTGGCATCAGACCGGGAGGGTGCACGGGGCAGCGGGTGCACGCGTGTTTTGCAGCGCAGGCGACGCAAGACAGCCGGCGGACCGGAAGGGGCGACAGAGGAGGTGACCTGCGTGTGGACAGAAGGGGTGCACACAGACGACCCAGGACGGTCAGAACAGGGACCAGGGAGATCAGCATGAGACTCCGCATGCGTGCGAACAGACAGGCTGCGCGCAGACGGGCAAGCACGACCACGGGAAGGCTGAGACACAAGAGAGCCAGCACGGGTGTGCACAGACGGGGTGCAGGGATCGGGGGACAGCAACGCCGGGGATTGGGCAGGGGGTTGCAGCACACCGACCAAACGCATCGAGTGGACAGAGGGGGTACCAGCGGAGGACGCGGCACGCGAAGAGACAGGGACGGCAGACGAGACGGAGTGCACCTCCGGGCTAGCTGACATGCTGGCACTGCTCCGTTGGTTCCTGTCAGGGGACCTGTCGGGAGTCAAGTCACGTTTCTGTTTCTTTCGACTAGAAGCACCTCCATCCAACTTTCGGAATATTCCAGGGGATTCTGACAGCCAAAAGGAAGGAAACACTTCGGTTTCAGGTCTATGGAGGAGGGCGTAGTGCTCACCTGTCAACAGCAAGGCCACAGTATGCCCCGTGTCAGCACGGCATGCAAGGCCGTTACTTCCGAATCTGGCAGCAACACAAAACCTTTCCCAAGTGTCCTTTCGTTTGCTCCACACCACAAGTGCCGAGCCAAGACGCTCCGCCAGAGCTTGAAGCATAGCTCCGTTGGCATAAGTTTCTTGTTTGGCCATGACTTGCAGCCAGTCTTCATAAGTTTGAGGTCCAGTCCCGTTAGTTTTGGGGTGCCATATTTCTTTGAATCGAGCCTCATGTTTTCGAATATGTTGAACACAAGATTTTCTGAGTAGGGCCCCACGCGCAGTGGCTTTTTCAACTGAGACAGTTTCAACTCCCTCAGTATGTTCCAAAAAAGCTCCGACAGCCCTGAAAAGGCAGTCGCCGCATCCCCCATAGTCCTGCTGCTTCCACCCCCTTTTGGTGGCGGCATCAGGGTCATTGGGGGGGGTATCAGCAGCAGTGGTCTGAGTGCCCAAAACAATGGGCTCAGCTTTTTCGTCCTTTTTGGTCGGACTGCGACTTCGTGTTCTGTCAGGCTCAACCGCTTGTTTTTTCTCACCTTCGCGTCCTCGGGTCTCTGTCGGAGGAGCTGTAGCTGCAGCATCTGTCATGTCAGCATCTTTGTCCTTATGTTCTTTCGATTCCAAATTTTCTTTCGGGGGTTTAAATCTACCTGGAGCTCGTGCCGTATGACACATGAGTGGTCCACGAGGTCTTTGTGGGAGAACCTGCACACTTATGGTCCAAGGTGGGTCATCTTCAACATTGAACGCCCACCAGCTATGTTCTTCTTGACCTTTGGGGGAGAAACCCTTACCATAGGCGCATTTCTTTTTTCGGGAGGTGATCTCAAACTGAGTCCATTTTTGAGAGTGCATGAATGCAGCGAGGTCCTCATCATCCCACTGAGTGGGGAATCCTCGGATGGCAACAATCCTGGAGGGTGTGGGTTTTTCGTCCTGAGGGAGTCGACCAAAACCTAAATCTTGACCGCCACCCTGCCGCCAGATTATCACCTGTTGTCGTTCTCTTCTGAGTTGTGTGACTCGTCTGAAATATGCTTCGCGAGTTTCATCTGCAAGTCTTTTGATCCAAAAAACAGGACCGCCACTTCTGTCATTGACTTTGTTTACAAAAACAGCATTGGAGCCGCTGTGCGGAAGCAGTTTCGCAACCGTTTCATTTTTCAGCTTCAGGTATCCAACTAAGTGTGAGGCAGCACCTTGTTGTCTTTGAACCCATTGACCACCTGTCAATTGGCTTACTGGCACCTGACTGGCTGCTGCAATGCTGGCCACAACACAGGTGGCAGAGTCAGCGACGTGTCCTTCAGGCAGGAACTGAGCTCGATACGTGGCCGGAGCAACTAGTCGAACCTCAGTTTTGTCTGCTTTTGGCAACAGATCCTTAGTGACTTTTTCCGCACTGTGGACCCATGGGCCCTTCTTGTCTCCAAGTTTCAACAGTCCCACGGTCTCAAGCCGCTGGCCTGCTGTTCCTCTGAGCAACGAAATTGTCACCTTAGTCTGGTCTGGATGCTGCGCAGTTCCTGTGAGCAGCAAGGTGAGTGGTGCAGGTGCCCCAAAAGCATCCCAGAGGTCCTTGATTTCATCAAGCTGCTGAGAAGTTTGGATTTCCGTCAGGTTGCCTTTGGGGTTTTCACCAACACTCAGCGTTTTTTCAAGGTCCTTATATTTGACTAGTTTCGGGGCTGGCGTGGTCTGCCAGTCCTGCATTCTGACTCCAGAAACACTGAACTGTCGAGTAGTATTGGTCTTGTTGCGACTGTCAAAAACAACTCTTTGTGCATGGTTCGTGGTGGCAGGTTTCTGACCGCGTTGATGACCAGGCTTTGGGAGTTCAGGCCAGTCAGCTGACCATTTCGAAACCTGAGTGTCACCGTTTTTCTGAGCATCGGCCGGTCCTGTCCAAGTCCACCATCCTGTCTTGGGACAGACTTGGTAGGTATGGCCTTTCCAAACCTTAGTGTCAGTCTCAGACTCCTTGTTCTGAGCTTGTTTTTGGTATTTCTTTTTCCTTGGCTTTGGCATGTTGAGTTGGGCAAGGAGCCCTTTGAATGGTTCGAGGTCCGCTCCCCCTGACTTGTTCACAAACTCTTTGAACATCTGAATCAGGGAAGAAACCTTAGTGCTGTCTTCAACTTTTTGTTTCCTCAGGCGTCGGGTGGCTGCTGACCCTCCAGCTCCACCAGCTAACCTGTCACAGTTCAGTTTCATCCATTCCATGTACGTTTTGTCAACAGGAGGGTTTGAGCCAAACAGTGCAACTTGAGAGACCTGCCTTTTCCTGCAAGACAGGTGAGGCCGACAAGTGTGGAGCCATCTGTTTGCCTTTTCCTGTGCTTTTCGTCTGCATTTCACGCGTGCTTTTTTGATCCGTCTGTTGCGACAGAACCGAGCACTGAAAGCCTTTGGGCGCCGCTGAAACTGCAACGGCTGAGTTTTGTTTTTTCGTTTTTGTTTTGAAGTTTTTTGATTTTTTTCTTTTCTTTGGAGTTTTAATTAGACCATCCAGCCCCTTCCGTAAAGTGACAACCAAGTATCCCCAAACCACCAACCAAGTCCAGTTAAACAGGGGGTCATCAACTTTTCCCAGGGGTATGAGCTCCCAAACCGGCCAGATTACCAAAAGTTTAATTCTGCTCCAGACACGGTTCAGATGCTTCAACTTGCACAAGTTATTAACAGCAGCTGCATGTGCACTGCATCTGCTGCCAACATCGGCTGCGCACTCAGCTGCAGGCAGCCGCTCATCCTTCAGGTGCTCAGGCCATGGCAACGCCCACGGCCGGAGGTCCATTGTTTGCAGGGGAGCCCAGAACGGGCTGGTGGTGACGTTCGGAAGGTCACAGGGCAGAGTGCAAGTGCAGGCAGCTGCAGAGGCAGGACAACTGGCTAACAGCAGCAGCATCCAACCAGCACCTACACCTGACACCTTTCTGTTGGCTCGTCGGCCTTTTGATTCATTTTGATGGGTGGGTCGCCCTTTGCTCACATCCATCAGCTTTTTTGTCTGTTCTTTTGTGCTCTTTGGCTTTTGAGCCTCTTTTTCGTTCTTTTGTTTTTTAGTTCTTTCTCTTTCGCACTGGCTCGTTTCAGAGCCAGCCCGCCACATCCCCGAGGAGGAAGAGGTTATGTAGCTCAAAGCCCTTTTCCCTTTGATGGCAGCGACGAGCAACGGTCACTTGGAAGCGCCCCGCTTGCTGATTGACGCCGGTGTCGACGTGAAGTACACGGGGCAGAGCCAATGCACAGCTCTGTGGTTTGCGGCTCTCAATCGCCATTGCTTGCATCCTGGTTGATTCCGGCGCTACTCTCGCCCCGGTGCTGGCGCGGGCAAAAGAGTTGCGCAACCACGCCATCATCGACTACGTAGAAGTCCGTGGAAGCCATTTCCGCGAGGCAAACAGCTGCCGCATCGAAGTGAGTCTGTGCTTAGCGCGATGTGCAATGCTGGCATTGCTTAAAGTCTTTGCTTGCAGTGTGCCATATAGCAAGTGGGAATAATAGAATGGAATAGAAACTTTAGGTTCTCTTCTCTTTTGAGCGTTGGCTCGCCGTGGGAAACCGGGTCAGCAACATGCTTTTTTGTCAACAGCAGGAACGGATTAACGCGCCCTGCGGACATCCGTGCTCTGCCTTGGGATGCAGCGTTGAATTTTTGACTCTGGAGAACAGCTTGTAGAGATCAAAAGCTGCCGCATCGAAGTGAGCTGAGTGTTTCGCAGGGCGATGTGCCTTGTTTGCCTTGCCGGACATCTATGTTTGCAGTGTGGAATATATTTCGAAGCCATGATTGTTCTCTGAGCTGCTTGTCGCGTTGTGTCTGTCGACATCGACCCGCCGTAGGGGGGACGTCTCAGAAGACACTGCCATGGCGTTTGACACCATCATCGCTATCAGCTTTCGGCGACTTTGCCCCACCGACGCCGTTCACGTGTCGCTGGCCATGGCCAATTTCATTCCCATGACAGCTGCCTTGGGCGCCTGCGTGATGTTGCTGGGCAAGCTTCCGGGTGCGGCCGCAGCGGGTCAAGTGGTGCAGCAGTACCAGAGCCAGGTGGTGCGCGCCATGGGCTACTGCATGACTGGCGACTATCGCCGTTTGATTGAATGGCGGGAACGATTCACTGCAGTCCACCAGCCAGGACGAGGCCGAGCATCTGAAACAGGCGGCCACAACCTTTGCTCCGCAAGTTGCCGAATGGACCATGCAGCTGTGCGACGCTGATCGTTTACTTTTTCTGTCTCTGGCAACAGGCGTTGAAAGTGCATGTGAACAAAGCCTGATCACGCAGCAAGATCCTGTGCTAGGCATTGTCAGTGATATGTGCACGACCCCTAGGGCCCTGCTTGCCAAAGTGCATGCGGAGCAGGTCGTCTTCCTCGTGCTCATGCTCTTATGGCTCCATGGCCTGCGACACGCCTGCGACAGACCGTTTGCTTTCAACTCTTGGGGTCGGCGCCCAAGTCTCTTGGACTTACATTGATTTTCACGAAACCCATCATCCAGTGAGAGGCAACCATATTGCTGAACCTGTCTTGTTGCTCGATTTTTAGTGCGCATGTGAACAGAGCTTGATCACACAGCAAGATCCTGTGTTAGCGATTTTCAGTGATGTGTGCACGGCCCGCACACACCCACACCCACACCCACACCCACACCCACACCCACACACCCACACACACACACACACACGCACACACACACAAACACAAGCATACCCGCACACACCCAAACCTACACCCACACACACCCACACACACACACACGCTCACATACACACACACACACACAAACAAATATACGAATACGCATACGTGTCACTCCCTTATATTATTCTTCCACCCACATCCCTTTCACAGACTATTCTTCTACACACACAACTCTGTAACACACAGCTTTTGCACACATCCCTTTTCACTCCTCCGCTTTTCCCATACCATCTGCATCTTTCGTTGCTGCTTATTGGAAGAAGTTGACGTGTGGGGTCATCCGGTCTTTTAATTTCATTCAATATTGGAAGTGGGCACATAGATCATAGATCTGATATTCAACCAAGGTTTCCGGGTAGTTAAGGCCAGGGATCTGGTATTCATTGGAGCTGTGATGCCAGACCGCAGCTGACATCGCTAATATGCTGACACTGCGAACCCATGACTGCCCCTACTTGCATGAATTCAATGTGACAAGCGTGGGCAATTATTGCGGCCAACAGCCTGCAAGAGGAGAAACCACAAAAGGCATATCATATACAGCCAACATATGCCAACATGAAATTAAACAATGATATTTCCAAATAAGTGGACATTTGGATATATTTCTGGGGTCAGCACCGGGCAAAGATTATGAAAGCATTGTCTTGAATTCTTCAGATTTGCAATTTGGCTGCCGCTAGTGAGGACAGAATCTGCAGAAACTTGGCTGCATTCGGCCAGGGTTCTCTTCTCTCCTGCCCCGTCGATAGCAGGAGAGGAAGATGAACCAACCAGAATTGAATGAGTTGAGTGCAAGTAGACCTTACCTGCTACCGCAAAACCTTCTCCAACATGCAGTGAGTACGGTAGGTATTATGTTTGTTTGTGCTTGTCTCATGCTGTCAGAAATTCCGTGGTGCCATCACTTGGGGGTCTTTGGTCCACTGCTTTGTGGCCCTTGAGGGGCCAGATGTGCAGTGACACCGCAAAAGATGCAACCGAAGTCTCGCAGGCAGAGTCTGCGAATGAGGCGAATGAGCGAGCCAAGTACTAAGCTGCCCAAGCACAATCGCATCGAACCGCATATGTTTTCGCTATCTTTTGACACAGCTATTCAAGCATGCGGTGGTTAACCCAATCTTTTCGTTGGGTAGTAGAAGCAAGGACAGCAGAAGGATCTCCAACAGTTGGGAAATGGTTACAAAAGCACCGACACGGGTGAGCAGGTGATGAGGACGGGTGTAGACATTTTCAAACTTCACGGCTGCTACTACTGGAACCAAGCCGAAAAGCTTGATGCCCGACAGCGGCGGTCGCAATGGCAAGGTGAAAGGAACCTAGCCGAGCTGTTTGCAAAACCTGGTGCCAAGGCCATGGCCCATGTCCAACGGAGGCTGAACGTTGTGACGGACCTCTTGGAGACAAAGGCAGGATTGCAATTATTCAGTTGTTGATTTTGAAATATTTTGAGCACCTGTTTGCCTTTAGCAGCTTCTGATATATCCCATCATGGACTTGCCTTCCTGCGCCTGGCGTTTAGATGCAGCTCTCAGGCTTTAAGAAATCAGGTGCAGGCGTCTCTTGGCGAAGAGGAGATCATGGACGCATGAGCTGTGCAGTTATGGCAATAGTGTCAGCGGTGGATTGAACTTTGTTGGCGGGTGCTGTTTTGTTCTTGGAGGCATACTTGGTTCCTTTCAAGACGGAGGTTGAGCTTCCTTCATCTTCTCCCAAGCGCCGTTATGCCCCATGCTGTCAATACCTTTCCCTAAACTGTGCCGCATTGTTCCAAAATTGAAGATTATACCGACATGCAACGTTTCAGGTTGCGCTGGCACGGAGCAGACATGTGCCAGAATGCTGCAATGATGCAGATGTGTTCTGACATGATCAATTTTGATCCCAGGCCCTAAAAGGTCTCCCCCCCACCATGGCGGCCTATAGTATGCTGCGCAGCTTGTTTCCCAGCACCATTCTACCCGAGAAATTTGGGCGCTTGCCTTGCAGCTTGTTTTCCAACATATTTCCTTGAAGGCATCTGCAGCTACCGTAGCATGGTTGCTGCCTTTGTTTCCCAACTTGTTTCTTAGCATTGTTGACAGAGATGCCAGCGGCTTATTGAATCGCGAAGCTCGTTGCATTTCGCAGGTCCGTTTCACCATGGCAAATGTGCAGTAAAGCGGTAAAACGGTAAAACGGACAGAAGAACGGTAATTGTGCAAGTTGCAATATATTCGACCTTGGACACCGCCGATTAGAAAAGAATGAGTGGGCCCACTCACCGGAAGGCACGTCACGGGTTTGGAAGACGCGTTGCTAAAAGGGCCATGAGAATGGCAAGTGTTACATGGAGCACAAGCAAAGGGTTGGGAAAGGGCGATGCCCCTCCTGTGGCGCAAATCTCGCCAAAATTTGGCGCCCTTTAATGGGGCATTTTTCGTCACTTCTGTTTTGCCTTCAAAACATTCTTGTCAAACATTCCTGCGGGACGCGCTTGGAAGACATTGTGGGACAGCCTTGTGAGACATTATCCTTCCACACCTTCTTTTGGGACATTCCTTTGGGGCATTCCTCTAGGACATTCCTGTATGCCTTCCGCTCAACATTCTTGAAGCGGTTTTAGGCTGCACGTTGGAAAGAACCCTGGAGGATATAGGTCCTGGCTCCCAAGTATCTCGCGAATTCAAAACGACACGCCACAGCTTCGCCAACTTTAGTGCAAGTCTACCATGCGCTGCGCAAATGCATTCCTTGGCTTATCTTTATTTGAAGTAGTTGTTTCGCATCTTTCTGTTAAAGGCTGATTGCAAGGTACGGGGGGGTACGGGGGAGGGTTGGTATGGTTGGTGCGCTTGGTACGCTAATGTGGTACGATGGGTACGGTGGGTAAGTACGGCTACTGGTACGACGTACCAGCAGTCCCAGTACAGTGTACCACCCGTACCACTTACCCTTTGGAGGGGTTCGGGGAGGGTACGGGGGGGGTAGGTACGGGGAGGGGTTAGGGGGGGGTATACGGGCAGTGGTACGGGTACGTGGTACGGGGACGTGGTACGGGTGGGTGGTACGCTGTACTGGGGATGCTGGTACGTCGTACCAGTAACCGTACTTACCATCGTATCACATTAGCGTACCAAGCGTACCAACCGCACCAACCATTCGTACCTCACCCCCGTACCCTCCCCCGTACCCCCCGTACCTAAAAAATAACTTTGTTTTAAACAATTATTATTTTGAATAAAGATAATCCTTGGCCCCCTTGCTGGGCAGTCCTAAGTTGATTCGCAATAGCGAACGGATGGACCATATTGTCAAAGAAAGTTTAGCCGGAAAATTTCCGAGTGCGACGTTGTCATGGTTAGCGGTCGCACCACCATGTCACCCACATGTGTGCATCATAATGTCAGCCACCCATCCTCAAGTAGTCGGGAAGTGTAGCAGTTCGGAAAGCGTGTGAACCGACGGGTGTAAAGATTTTCGGGCGCGAGACCCTATATGTCTTTTCAATTTTTCCAGTGAAATGGCTTTCGGGCTTGCCGAAGTAGGGTGTTTGTTTATGTTTGTTTCCGCGGTCGCGGGTTCGATCTGCAAAAGTTGTCCGCGAAAAGTGCATAGGACTCTGGCGGGAGCTCAGCCGCTAAGCACGAAATGTGCCTCAGACTGTGGCGGGAGCTCGATTTCACATAGAAATCCGAAGAGCCCCTCATAGTCGGAGCAACGCCGGATTTGTGTGGTCGAGTCCGCACTGTTGACGCTGCGCGAATGTTTCTCCACTAGCAAGTAGGTGCCATGCTTCTGCTATGCAGCGCGCAACAAAGCATGAGTGATGTTGCGACGCTCCTGGCAGGCGGGATTGCAGCTGGTGGTTGCTAAACGCATTGCACTTCGCTTCGCGAATCGGTAGTTTTTGCGAGTGCAGCTGGAGGTTGGGTTGCGGTAGCTACAGAACACCTAGCTGGGGCGAAGCTCAGAGCAGGGTCAGAAAAGAAGCAGCACAGATAAGAGGCTGCTCAGAGAAGAAGCAGCTGAGAGAAGAGGTACTTCAGCGAAGAGGTCGCTCAGTCGCTCAGCGAAGAAGTAGCTCAACAAAGAAATAGTTCAATCATCCATCCATCCATCCATCCATCCACTCGTCGATCCATTCAATCGTTCATTCATTGATTCATTGTGGCTCACCGACTCAATTCTTTCATTCATTCTTTCATTCTTTCATTCTATCATTCATTCAATCACTCATTCGTTCATTCATTCCTTCATTCATCTATTCATTCATTCATCCATTTATTCATTCATTGATTGATTCATTGATTCATTGATTCATTGACTGATTGATTGATTCATTCATTCATTCACTCATTTATTCATTCATTCATTCATTCATTCATTCATTCATTCATTCATTCATTCATTCATTCATTCCATTCATTCATTCCATTCATTCATTCCATTCATTCATTCATTCATTCATTCATTCATTCATTCACTCACATTTATTCATCAATTTGTTCGTTCGTCTATTCGTTCATTCATTCTTTAATTCACTGAATCATCGGTCCTTGATGCAATGCATTGGCTCACTGAAAATCATTGACTCATTGCGTCATCGATTTTTTGTTTCATCGATTCGTTCAAATCATTGACTCATTGATTCATCGACTCATTAAGTCATTCACTCAGGCATTCACTGGATCATCGATATTCATTGGTTTTTCGTTCATCGACTCGCCATGCATTCTTTGGTTCATTGCTCCATTGGTTGATTCACTGTTTCTGTGGTTCACCAACTCACTAGCGCACTCATGCATTGATGCACTGCAACATGGGTTTGTTGATTGATGCATTGACTCACTGAATCATTGATTCAATGCATCATTGATTTGTCGGTTCAATGGTCCATCGACTCACGATTTCATTTACTCATTCATTTCACTTACTCATTCATTTCATTCATTTCATTCATTTCATTCATTCCATTCATTTCATTCATTTCATTCATTTCATTCATTTCATTCATTTCATTCATTTCATTCATTTCATTCTTTCCATTCAATTCATTTCATTCTTCATGTCATTCATTTCATTCATTTCATTCATTTCGTTCATGTCATTCATGTCATTCATGTCAGTCATGTCATTCATGTCATTCATTCATTCATTCCTTCCTTCCTTCCTTCCTTCATACATTCATTCATTCATTGGTTCATTCGTCATTCATTCTTTCATTCTTTCATTCATTGATTCATTCATTCACTTCAGTCATTTCATTCATTTCATTCAAGTCCCTCATGTAATTCATGTCATTCATTTCATCCATGTCTTGCATTTCATTCATTTCATTCATGCATTCATGTCTTGCATTTCATTCATTTCATAACTGCATTCATGTCATTCATTCATTCATTCATTCATTCATTCATTCAGTCATTCATTCATTCATTTATTCATTCATTCATGTCGTTCATTCCAGTGGTTCCATGCATTCATTCATTCGTTCACGTTCATTCATTCATTTATTTCATTCATTGATTGATTCAGTGGTTTTTTGGTTCATCCTGTCAGTCGTGCATGGATTCTCTCAGGTCATTTCATCCGCATCTCAACCACAAGTTGCTCATTCTCTGATGCATTTCACGACTGGGAAAATTCATTGCTACTGCATCGCGCAAACTTTCCTATAGGCCATCGTTTTTTTATTGCCCTTTCATGTGTTCGAAGCTCCCGCCCCGGGGTGGGCCGGGCGGGGGCGGGCATTACTGCGGCATGCACCGATATTTGCAGCACCGCACCTGCCATGTAGGCCGTTGATTACCATTTGGACCGAGAGATGCAATACATTCAAGCATTAATTGAAAGTCACACTCTGCATCAAACGGGGTCAACTTCCCAAGCTGAAACCACAGCAGTCGCAGGGCTTTGACAAGATTCTCTGGTGGAACCAGCCCAACATCACCAACATGACGAGTATACCTTGATAGATCCTGGCTTTCATATTTGCGGTGCGGCTTTAGGTTGCGAGGTTGTTTGTGTTCAAGGCTACCCCGCATCATGCTTGATCGATCTTGGCGGATCAGTTTTGAACTTTTGCCGCAGGAGCTTGAGAAGAGTAATCAGTGGGCAGAAGACTGGATTCGCCGGAAAAGCATGCAAGAAGGAGGCGATCAGGAGACGAAGTTTCTGAGAGGTGCTATAGTACCTAGCGATTGGCTCATGTCGGAATATGGCTGCCACCTGTTCAGCATGCCCGCAGGAGCTTAATGAGCTTGATGGGCGGCATTTGTTGCGCCGAACTGGCTGCTCAGCTGAACTTTTACAAAATCCTTGAACCACGCAGGATCGCATGGAACAGTGGCATAGTTGGACCGTATATTGTATATCAAATAAGGAAAGTCAAAGAGAATAAGAATTTCGCATGTGCACTTGATAACTCTTTGATTCCTGTGCACGTATGTTCTTTTTATGTCATTCCATTCTCAGATTTGCACGCATGAATTTCCTCACGGGCATTGCCAAAAGGATCACCACCTGTAATGCCTGGAATTTCCAAGGGGGGGTGACCACTTGGAATTCCAGAAAATATTCCAACCCCCTAACCCCCCAAAACGTTGAAAACCACATAATGTCATCTTGTTTGCTTCATATTGTGTGCTCATACAAACATGGCTTTGACATGGTTAGACAACAAAGCACAAAGCGTTGCTTACGACCGGTGGTCGCAAGCGATGCTCGGCCTCGAAAGGCCAGTTTTTACGCAAGAAATGGCAAAAACATGCCAGACGCGTTGCTACCGGACAGCGAGCGTTGCTTACGACCGCTGGTCGTAAGCGATGCTCATGGTTTTGACTGACTTGCAGTGACACGTTTTACCTTTGGAGTCATGGCCATTCAGTTGTGGTGAGGATGAGTTGTGGTGAAGACGGGTGGGCACTGAAGCTGCTGGAATTTTTGTTCCAACCTTGGGTGGAGGACCCCCAGGGGGCTGATAGTGGTGGTGATCCAAAAGGGTTTCTCCTTTGTTGGCATCACATACTCCATGGGTCATCTTTCCCTGTTTTGCACAGGCGCGTGGCACATCTATATATACATCAAATTTCAAATGGGTACTTCGATGTATTTTGCATATCTTCAACCTTTTCAGATTTGTTTATAAAATCTTTTTTCTTCCACAATTCTTCATACATGGCGATCGATTTGAAGGTCCTTGTAAAGAGTTCTGATGAGACCGTTCATGTGTGATGTTGGGACGCCTCGCGAAAGATTTTTCGAGTTCGCGAAAATAAGCCTTTTATTCGCGAGAGTTTTGCGAAAGTTTGAAATTTCATAGCAGCCGAGCTTCCAAAGGTGAGGCTTCGCCACGGCCAAAGACCATGGTCCTGAGGCGCATCCTTGGACCTGCCGCTGGTGCTGCCTAACGTGGCTCTCTGAAGCCTCAAGAAACAAGCTCACCAAACGCAGCAGCCAAGCTTCCAAAAGTGAGGCTTTGCGAGAGCCCAACCCCCTGGCGTTTTGTTTTCCCTGCTGATGGCTGGGGCCTGCGGATAGGAATATTCTTTGCGGAAGTTCCGCAAAAGTTTGGCGAAGGCAACATTCTGTCCTGAGGAGGGACTCCATGATGCTATAGCTGCGTGTTTACACGGCTGTCTAGAAGTGATCCATGACAATTCGGTGCAATTTGGCAGCCAGGCAGTGAATGAATTTCACAAGGGGCATTGTTGCGCAGCATGGGTTCCCCGAAAGATACACACAGAGTTCGCGAGAGTTTCGCGAAAGTAATATTTCTAGCGAAGAATGGCCGTTCCCAGAAAAAAGCATCTTGATCAACAGCCGCATGTTCTGTATGGCATCGCCAGCTTTCAGAGCTGATGCTCATCATTTTCTCCGCCCAAAATGCAACGTCCTCACCATGCATCAAGTCCTGAGTAAACATATTCGGTGTTTTTTTCGCTGTCGCAGCACAGGGCCCCCCTTCAACCTGCATGCACAACCCATCCAAAAATAGCCGCCCCCGGCCCTTAAAACTCACAAGTCTGGGCCCTTCAAGTCTGGGCCCTTCAAACTGCTAGTGTGATTCGGATTCAAACAACGGGAAAATACTTAGACTATTTTACATTTCGATGGAAAAATTTGTGCTGCATCACGCCGCCGCCTCCTCCTCCTCCTCCCGCCGTCCTCCCTCCTCCTCCCACCCTTTGTCTTTCAATTTTTCTTTACCGTACCAGTAGTACCGCACAAGGCGGTGGCGGAAGTTTCAAAAATAGGAAACCTATAGGAGAGGTGCGTTGCTGGGACTGATGGATGGCAGAGCGAACCCACTGATGGACCGACAAGTGGTTGGAGGCAGCGCAGTGTAGTTGTAATGTAGTGTAGTTGTAGTTGTGGTTGTAGNCGAACCCACTGATGGACCGACAAGTGGTTGGAGGCAGCGCAGTGTAGTTGTAATGTAGTGTAGTTGTAGTTGTGGTTGTAGTTGTAGGTGTAGTTGTGGTTGTAGTTGTGGTTGTAATGTAGTTGTAGTGGTAGTTGTATTTGTAGTGCAGTGCAGTGTAGGGTAGTTGTAGTGGTTAGTGTGGTGGTTGTTGTTGTTGTTGTTGTTGCTGCTGTTGTTGTTGTTGTAGATGTTATAGTTGCAGTTGTAGTTGTTGTAGTTGTAGTTGTCATGTAGTTGAAGTTGTAGTTGTTGTAGTTGTAGTTGTAGTTGTTGTAGTTGTAGTTGTAGTTGTTGTAGTTGAAGTTGTAGTTGTCATGTAGTTGAAGTTGTAGTTGTAGTTGTTGTAGTTGTAGCTGTCGTAGTTGTAGTAGTAGTAGTAGTTGTTGTTGTTGTTGTTGTAGTACTCATGTAGATAAACATGTTGTTGTAGCTGTTGTAGCTGTTGCTGTTGCTGTTGCTGTTGCTGTTGTTGTTGTTGTTGTTGTTGTTGTTGTTGTTGTTGTTGTTGTTGTTGTTGTTTGTTGTTGTTTGTTGTTGTTTGTTGTTGTTTGTTGTTGTTGTTGTTGTTGTTTGTTGTTGTTTGTTGTTGTTTGTTGTTGTTTGTTGTTGTTTGTTGTTGTTTGTTGTTGTTTGTTGTTGTTTGTTGTTGTTTGTTGCTGTTTGTTGTTGTTTGTTGTTGTTTGTTGTTGTTTGTTGTTTGTTGTTTGTTGTTTGTTGTTGTTGTTTTTGTTGTTGTTGTTGTTGTTGTTGTTGTTGTTGTTGTTGTTGTGGCTGTTGTGGTGTAGTAGTTGTAAATGTAGTTGTAGTTGACTGTAGTGTACTGTAGTGTAGTATGTAGTGTAACGTTCCGAAACGAAGCAATCTTGCGAGACTCCCTCAATTTTTGAAGTTGACAACATCAAAAAACGAAGCAATTCTGCGAGGCATCCTTCAAAAATGGAAAGTTGAGTGTGCAGCTGACGGCCTCGTACCAATGCGTTTTGCGATGTTTCCATGCCATGTCTCTAAAGTACTGCGCCTGCCATGAAAACATGGGGCCAGGTCATACGAAGTGCTGCACCTGTCATGCAAAATCACCTTAGCAAACCTGAAGATCTCATGTTCCAAAATGCAACCCCTCTCAGGAAATCAGCGCCCTGACCTCTTAACATGTTTGCTTGAAGTGTCTCTTGTACTNGCAAACCTGAAGATCTCATGTTCCAAAATGCAACCCCTCTCAGGAAATCAGCGCCCTGACCTCTTAACATGTTTGCTTGAAGTGTCTCTTGTACTGCGCATGCCACGAAAAATGCATTGTTGCAGGCCTTCTTCAAATGTCCCACGCCTGCCATCGTTTGGGAAAATGCTACAAAACTCACACGTTTGACTCACTTTTGACAAGGTGCAGAATCCTTTGCGCCTGCCACACAAAACCAAGCTTCAACATGCAAAAGTGGTCCGGACCCCTCAGTTTTTTTACCATTTTTTCACTTCCAAATGTGCTTCGCGCCACAGCGCAGTGCACTTTTTCGACATCTCAACTTCCAAAAGCGCTCCGAAGCTGACAGTTTTTAACACTTTTCACTTCCAAACGTGCTTCGCGCCACAGCGCCGTGCACTTTTTCGACATCTCAACTTCCAAAAGTTGTCCAAACGTGACAGTTTTTGACGCTTTTTACTTCCAAATGTGCTTCGCGCCACAACGCCGTGCATTTTTCCCACATCTCAACTTCCAAAAATGCTCCGAACCCGACAGTTTTTACCACTTTTTACTTCCAAATGTGCTTCGCGCCACAACGCCGTGCATTTTTTCCACATCGCAACTTCCAAAAGCGGTCCGAATCCGACAGTTTTTGCCACTTTTTACTTCGCAATGTGGTTCGCGCCAGAACCGCGTGCAATTTTTCATTTCTCATCTGCCGAGATGTCTCCGCACCCGCTGCTTTAGCGAGCCTCCTTTTCGACCCTCCGGAGCCACAAAACATTGGAAAAACACAATGTTTCGCGACTTTCCTACCTTTTCGCGCACCTGCGTGCATCTCTTCTCTTCTGACTTTCTCATCTTCTGACTGTCTCCATCTTCTGACTGTCTCCATCTTCTGACCTCTTTCATGGCAGTGCTTTTAATTCTATCTGTCCATATTGTCGGAAGGTTTAGCTTCTAAACTTCCTTCGATCAATGATGTCTCTTTCTAAACTTCTTTTTATCAGCTCTACACCGCGGGGAAGAGGCTCTCTAGGCTGGCTTGCCATGGTTTGCGCGCGCCCGGCCGCCTGTGGTACATGCGCATGCAAATTTTGGGCAGGTATTCGGCATTGCCACAATTGATGCATTGAAATGCTTTGACCCCATGAGGTCTGCGGCGTGTAAAAATCATTAAAAATCGATGGCTGGCAGTATCAAAGCAAGACGGTGGCATCAAGACGTCTTCAGCCCATCCTTTTACATCCTTGCAACGCTGCTTGGTGTGCTACGGCTTTCTTCTTGACAAATTGCCTTGATTTTGTGACGACGCAAAAGGATGTTTCTGGTGATGTTCCGAATCGCAAAGATTTCAGGAGAAAGGGCGCTTGCATCCATTCATTGCGCAATTTTTCCCATGCATTGTTTGGCGTTTTTGTCCAGTGTTTGGACTTGTTTTGCACTTGTTTTTTATGTTTTTCAGATTGCCCCAAGGGCTGGCCTCTGGAAAAAACCGCACCGGAATATATGTTTTTAGGCCGGTAAGGCGCCTTTAAAAGTTGAGGGGCCAACGCCTTCAGCGCCCAAAAAGCCGACAAAATGCACCTCTTGAACAACAATTAGCAATGGTATTTCCAAATGCAAAGATGAAGAAAAGAGCATTGAAGCTCACAGCATCTCACAGCCCCAAATATGCAAGTTCGAGTTTTGGAATCAAATAGGTGCGCACGTTTTTTCTCTTAGGACCTAGGAGGTGCAACACACAGCTTGGATTCTTTCGAACAGTTCGGATTTCAAAAGACGCAATTCGTGAATGAAAGCGTCACATGTTTTTAACCACAATGCGGTTCACATACCCGAACCAAATCTCAAGCGTATATGTGCCAGACCAGGATACACCAGGATACAGCCCGATTGCACACGTTCGGGCTGGCAGAACTCTGACTTGCTACCGTTGCAACTCTTCGTGTGTGATGCGGCTTCGCTTCGACAGAAAGATCAGAAGTTAAGCAAGATGTTTTGTATCAAAAATAGATTCTTCAGTGGAATCTACTTAGGGTATAGATCATGTGGGGTGTAGATGTGCTTTCAAAATCACCATTTCACAAAAGTCATAAAATGTCATAAAAAGTCATAAAAGTCATGAGCAATCATAGAATGTCATAGAAATTCGAAACAAAAAATAAAAATCATGTGAAAACATGCAAAGGAGATGAAGAAATGCCAAACTAGTCAAGAAAATGCAACCCAGATGAATCAATGAAACGCCTTGCCTTACCAATCTTTTACAAAACAAACCACTGAAACACTAAAAAATTCAATTCAACCTCGGGAAGGTGCGCAATCATGTTTTGCCCTGAACAAGTTTCGAAGTCATGCAATCATTTTGGGCAGAGACCCACAACAGCACAAAAACAAATGAGAATTTGGACCAAAACAGTTCAGTTCACTATGATNGCAGAGACCCACAACAGCACAAAAACAAATGAGAATTTGGACCAAAACAGTTCAGTTCACTATGATCTAATTTGTGATTATTTTGCGTCATTTGAAGGGTGTTTAGGCCAACAACGAACCGTTTTTTTGACAAAAAACGGTTCTTGTCATTTCTATCAAAGTGTTTTGGTTTTGCCATTGATTGAGCGGGCTCGCATGTAAAACAAACCCGGTTGATCTTGCCAGTTGTCATATGTTTGCGTCAA
>BGPT01000289.1:352831-364039 GCA_003297045.1 Symbiodinium sp. clade C Y103
TTTGGGACAAAACCAGTTTAAAAGAAATCATGTGAAGTCAACAAAGTCATTTGAATGGAAGAGTCAAAACACGCAAAAATTAAGAAACAAAAAAAACTTCAAGTAAAAATAACAAATAAAGAGTCATTTAAAGTCAAAAAAAGTCATTTAAAGTCAAAAAACATCATTTAAAGTCAAAAAAAGTCACTTAAAGTCAAAATAAGTCAAAAAAAATCAAACAAAAATCACTAGGGCTATTTTAACTTATGTATTACCTTTTTTTTTAAATCCCAACCACAGCCTACTAATCTACACCCCGCTGATCTGAGACTCGAGTTTGGTCCTCTGAATTCCAGAAGGTGCACTGTTTCAAGACTGAAAAACTGTTTGCGCGTGCGTGCGCAGGCCCCCTCTTTGTGACAGATAGGAAGGCAGCATGTTTGGACGGTTTCTTTTTTCAACCATATTTCAAATAGGACAAGCAACATGGGCGGCTCGCTGAAAACATGTACTGAGCGGCTGGCAGCCTGAAACTTGGCATATAACTTCCCGATTGTTGCGCTAAAAGTATGGTGATCTTAACTAGGACATTCTGAAACTGGTACTGTTGCAAGCTGGCCTGGTTGGGGCTTCTAGCCTTTACGAAGGTGTATTGCCGACGCTCGCTGCCTTAGTGAAATATGCAGCTTGGATCTGAAGCGCTCACACACCCGAAAATTGAGGCAACGGTGTATTGCATGCCCAAAATTCATCAAAATTAAAAATAGAGTATTTTACAGAAAGGGCGGACTAGTCAACTATTTCCTTGTCAATTGCCAAAAAAACGCGAAAAAAATCTAGGAAAAGACATTGGTTTTGAAAACATATCTGGGGGCGCGGGGTCTGACACGGTTGCCAAATCTTTTCCTCCCAATTTCCTAATCTTTTGGTTCCATGAGCTTGAAGAGGATGGAGAAAGGGAGTGCAAAGCGTTACGTCACACACCCGCCGCATCCTGGAACATGTTTTTGGAAAAGCTTGACCACTCGGCGCCCACAGCGCTGCTTTTATGATTTTTTGATTCCCGACTCGCATGAAGAGTGAGTAACGTATGTACCAAAGGAAAAACATGCACGAAGCATGCATCAACAAATGCATGGACATAAATAGTGCATGACAACAGCATGGAAGGAAGCATCAAGGTTATCAGCACTGCGTGAAGAACATGAGAGTAACGCCGCCAATAAATGGCCATACATTTTTCAGCTCATTGTCATTGCCTGAAGTCTTTTTTCCAATCAGCCCCCTGCATTTCATGTCCATGTGATTCCATATGTTCTCTTTCATCTTATTTCATCTTATTTCATCATGTCTGAAGAAGCTTTCCTTAGCTGCTTAGTTTCTCCTATCGGGCTCACGCCAAGATCATGGCCTTCGGATTGGTGGACGAATTGCACGCCTGGCGTACAGTAACCTGTTGAAGTAAAGCTTGTCAAAAGTCAGATTCACTGGCCGCAGGCAGGTATATATATATATACTAAGGTGTGTTCTCTCTAAGTAGACACGTAGTTCTTGTGCTACATCTGTTCCCCAAGTTTGGGCTAAGTTGGCGGCTTGTTGCCAGTTGGTTTGCTGACTGTCTTGCTGCCGCTGAAACGGTCTACTTGGCCGTGTCTGAGCCATTGCTATCCGCGCAACCTTCGCATTACACCCTGCTTACTTCCTTAGAAACAAACACCAGATATCCGCAATATGTGTATACATGTATGTATATATATATATATATACATATTCTTTTTTTTTATATATTTGTTCATCATCTTCAACCAACAGGCCGCATCCATCCCAGTTTCTCCTGCACATATACTCCTTTACTATCCTTTACTAGTTTGCTTACTACTTTGCTTTCCTGTTCCTCTTCCTGGCTGATTGTTCGCAATATGCAGAGCATAGGAGAAAAGATTTCGGTGCCTTTCTCTGTTGATTGCGTGATTTTGGGCTTGTTGCGGCGCACCATGGTAGGTTTGGCAGCGATCACCCCTGTGGAAGCTGACATGGCTTTGGGCCTTGACGGCCCAGCCGAGCTCACTGATGACAGCAGTGATGAGGCCTGGAGTTTCCATTGCAAGGCCCAACGAACATGCCGGCGAAATGCGAGTCAACATGTGCGCGTGGCATAGATAGGCAAGAGGAAACATTAAGCACCAAACTGGTGCTGAAGCAAACCGATTCAATACCTTGCAGACCGCGCCGCTCCAATTGATTTGGTTGGTTCAGCCGCGCTTTGCAGGAGTTATTGCAGAGAAATTCGGAAACCGTGGAGCAGCGGGGCCCAATTCGCCTTCGATTTTGTTTTCGCTTACACAAAAACGCTTCCAAAATGCTCGCATTCAACCCAACGCCTCGAGGGGCCTTGCCGTATGACCAAAGCTGCAGGCAGTTTATCCAGTCCTCTGCAGCTGCAACTGTGAAACAAAAGCAGGTGCTTTACTTTGTGTGGCCTCCAGAAAACGGGTGGCCGAAGCAATGAGAAACACAGAAGTTCTGAGGTTGGAGAAAGATGTTTGTTGAGGTGAGATGTATGGAATTAGATGCGCATGTGCGACTTCTTCCTGAACGGCCTTCAATTTACACTACATAGAGCTTTGCGAAGCATTTGCTAGGCAGGGCCTCGCTGATGCCTTAGACCTCCACAGCGCTCATGCAGCAAATCTTTTGGCTTCAGCGCTCAACCGGCCCCATTAGAAGCTTTGCTTTCGCCCTGTCAATGCCAAGGCATCCCCGGCCGCGAAGCAGTGCGTTTGAGCACGACCATGCATCTTGGCTCAAAGATGGAAGGGCATTCCAGGGTTGTGTTTGGCTTTGATCCATAAGCGATGCAGTGTCTTGCGTGCATTCTGTTACAGCGAACACGGAAGGAAGATAGGGGCCCCTGTCGCCTTGGATTTCAGTGCAAGTATGTAGGGGGCACACCAGCATGTTCTTGCTCTTTGGCGTTGGTCTTGATGGTCCCCACATTTGCTTCTGAAATCCATCCAAGGAAGGCGCCCCTTATACTTTTTTCCAAGGCATGCATTGGAAGCAGACAGCCGATGTGTGTGTGTGTGCGCTTTTTTTTGGCCCGCTGTGCAGCATTCACAATGCAAATGCGACATGCAATGTTGAACGTTGAGTTGCAGTACGCTGTCAGTTGGGCCGCCTTGCCAGGATTCAAGCCGAGCCAAAGGCCGCGAGAGCAGAATTCAAGGTTCACATCATCAAGGTATATCATCGAGCATGACTGGTCAACAAGGGTCATCAAGATAGCTAGTTACCGAAACTTGATACACATAGTGCCACGGTTGTTAATCGCACGTTGCTTTGGTCTCTACTCAATAGGGCAGTGGTGAATGATAGTGGTGGCAAGGTCCAAGTCCTACCAGCAAATCAACATCGAGAAAGAAGCAAGGCCCTTCAAAATCATTCTCACGCGTGCCTGGACTAAGCGCCGAATTTTTTGTTTGAGTCTGCCGGTTTTTGCTGTTGTTGTTCTGCTTGCAGGGAGTTGCACACGACCACCCATTCAAGGATGATCTACATTACATCAGCGTGCCACCACACGCGCGTACCAAAGTATGCAGGGTTGAAAGCAGGCGGAAATCAGTTTGCGGTTTTCGTCGCCGCGTCGCTGACTCCTGCTACTTCAATGTGGTTTCTCGTTTGCGGCGGCTGGAATTCCATAACCTGAGCTCCCTGAAGCCCTAAGCGCCTCACGTATGCTTACGGCGCAAGCACAATCAGTGCCCAGCTCCAGTGAGCCAAGTCAAAATGCAAGGTATATGGGTTAAAGCCTTGAGACGATCCATACACCCTGATGCATACCCTGATCCATACCTTCCGACATTGCATGATCCATATTTAATCATACCCGTGCCCCTGATCCAGACCTCTTGTTCGTTGAACAAAAATTGGTGCGGGTCTTAGTGTTGCTTCTGTTCCTCATACAGCTACTCCCTGTTACCGTTGCTACTGCTGCTTCCGCTGCTTCCGCTGCTGCCGTTGCTGCCGTTGCTGGTGCTGCTGCCGTTGCTGCCGCTGCTGCTGTTGCTGCCCCAGCCGCCGCTGCCGCTGCTGCTCTCCCTGCACTGCTTCATTGCTACACTGCTATTTTGCTACACTGCTAAAGCACCCTTCTACACTGCTATTTTTGCTCCGCAGCTATTTCTTTTCGCGCTGCTACTGCTACTGCTGCTGCCACTACTATTCTTCTTCTGTTTCAGCAAGTGCTGCTATTGCTGCTCCTGCGGCTGATGCTGACGCACTTCGTTCTCCATGTGCTTATGGTACTTCAACAAATCTGGACAGCTTTTGGCAATACTGCCAGCGCATCTCCGAAGCCAGTATAGACCGTTCAATTGCTAGCACGTTTCTTGGCTCATTGCTGGGAGGGCGGCCCAGAGAGCATCCTGATCCATACCCCGATCAGTACCCATGCCATACCCGATGCATACCCCGAGCCAGTCTTGCTGCTAACCAAGAGCCGGTTCTATAGCACATTGCCACCCCACCGTCACCACCACTTCTTATTACGACTACTACCACCACTTCCATTACCATTGCCACTACTACTACTACTACTACTACTACTACTACTACTACTACTACTACTACTACTACTACCACTACCACTACTACTACTACTACCACTACCACTACCACTACCACTACCACTACCACTACCACTACCACTACCACTACCACTACCACTACCACTACCACTACCACTACCACTACCACTACCACTACCACTACTACTACTACTACAACTGTTACTACGACTACTACTTCTACTTCCGCTGCGACGACGACGACTACTACTACTACTACTACTACCACTACTTCTCCCTTCTTCTTCTTCTTCTACTACTACTACTACTACTATTACTACTACTTCCACTACTATTTCTACTTCTACTTCTACTTCTACTTCTGCTTCTACTACTTCTTCAAACTACTGCAAATTACCATTACCACCACCGCTACACCTACTATACTACTACCATGACAACGGCCGAGACTACTATACTACGACGACCACTACAACGACTAAGAGGAAGACGACAACGACTACGACGAAAACTATTACTACTACGACGACGACTAACCAAAGCTTCT
Source organism: Symbiodinium sp. clade C Y103 (assembly GCA_003297045.1). Lineage (NCBI taxonomy): Eukaryota > Dinophyceae > Suessiales > Symbiodiniaceae > Cladocopium > Cladocopium sp. clade C. The sequence continues at coordinate 357,944 of BGPT01000289.1, forward strand.
TAGAAGCCTTCTTTAAGGAAAGCCTTCATTTGGAAGCCTTATTTCAGGAGTTTGTCCTTAAATAAGGCGGCTGAGGTTTATAGGGTTTGGCCTGGCAACCTCAATTAAGGCTGCTGTTTTGTAATGTGTTTTCATGTTGCTAGTAGCTGTTGGAACGAAAATGAAGAACATGTGTCGCTGCAAGAAAAAATGCGTCGACAATTTAAAAGAAAAGTGAAAACTATTTCCCTTTGAAAAAGGGTGAATAAAATAGGTACAATTAATTTAAAGTCTTGAATGACCTTTTTTTCAATCTCTAGATTTGGAATTTGTCTAATTAAGAAATTCAGCTGAGTTGCCTAAGACAACTCAATTTACTTACCTTAGGAAACTTTTATCCTGCCTTGGAAAACCCCCCCTAATTGCCAAAGAAACTTGAAAAATCAATTTCAAAATGTGACACAGCAACTCCTAAACAACATGAACCACAAGAGCATGAGTGTGAACTTTGGTGGCTTAAAGCGAGAGCCAGCAACATGGATTGAGTAGAAAACAAACATGGAAACCTTTTAAATTCAGGCTGACTGGATTCAAGAGGATAGGTAAAAGCCCCTGTTTTGTTCAAGTTACGGTGTTGCAGAGCATTGCTTTTTCTAGGCAATTTCTTTGCTCAGTTTTGCAATTACAACCAAAAGTGTGGTGAGTCTTGCATCACAATGATTCCAACTACATGGATGGAAGGAAAACATGTGTCGTGTTTACTAAAGTCATTTGGGCCAATCTGGTTGGGCGATGATTTTGATATGTTTGACTTTTTGGTAACTTGGACGGTGCTTTCTTTCTATCCATGTAGGTGGCACCCTTGCGGCGCCAAATTTTACACACTCTGGGTGGCATATGTGAAAAAAATGGAGGGCGGTTTCTTTTCATCCATGCAGGTGGCATTGCTGTTGTGCCAATTTCATAAATACAAACCCAATGGGACTTCATGGAAAGTAATTGAGCTCAATGGGAATATGATATATATCATGGTGCTTAATCGGACTTACTGTGAATTCATGGGGCCTAAATTGAAATTAATAGGGATCAATGGAAATTATATAATGGAAATTGATTGGCATTAATGGTGCTTGATGGGACTTCGAATTCATGGTCTTAAAGCGGGCCTAGTGGAATTACAAAGGAATGAATGGGACTGAACCTGGATGAATGGGACTCAATAGGAATTAATGTGGCTTAATGGAAATTAGTGGGTGGTAATGAGATTTCTTTGGGATCAATGGGGTGGGTTTGATGGGGTTTAATGGGAATTCATTGGCTTAACGAGGCCTGATGGAATTAAAGCAGAATTAATGTACTGAAATGGAATTAGTGGGAAATACCAAGCACTTGTACTAGTGGGAATTATATAATGGAACCCAATGGAAAAGAATGGGGGTTCATGGGACTTAAAAGGGTCAAAAAGGAAATAACGGGACCCACTTGGGACTAGTGGGCCACAACAAGAACCAATGGGAATTAATAAGGCTTAATGTGGCTTAATGGGGTGAAATGGGAATTTATAGACTGAATCGGGATTCAAGGGAAATAATCAGAATTATTGGGACTTGATGGGATTTATTCGGAATACATCGGGGCTTGAGGGGAATAAATAGGAATTATTTTTTGGGGTTAATGATGATTAATGAGAAATAATATGAACTAATGAGAAGTAGTGGTACTTAATGGAAATTAATGGAGCTTGATTGCATTCAATAAGGACTTAATTGAGATTAATAGGCAATAGCAACAACTATTGGTGAGCTCAAAACTCCTGGTTTTCCAAATATGGAAGGCGAATGGGAAAACAAGAAACTTGAAACCTTTTAGGTTTCAAAAATTGGGAGGTGGATACCATGAAAAGTAGTTGGGTTGAAATCTTTTGGGCGTCCAAATTTGAAGGTGAATAGTGTTTTTTTAAAGGTGGTGAATTGAAACCAATGGGGCTGGAAGGTGAAAACTGAAGGGCAAAAACTATGAAAATCAAATCTCTTGGGTCACAACAATTTGGAGGTGCATACATTGGAACAAAAAGGTGAGTTCAAACTGCTTGAATTTCAGAAATTGGAAGGTGGGTACATTGACAACAAAAACCTTGTGAATGCAACTTGTTTTGTTTTCAAAAGTTGGAAGGTCAATAGTTTGGAAGCAAACTGATGGCTAAAAAACAATCAAAATAGTGAAAAAGGTCAGAAAAAAAATGTGATAGTGTTTTTAAAGTTTCAACATTGGAAAGGCAATATTTTCAGGAAATGGAAACTGAACAGATTTGATCAACTTTCTCAAATTCAAAGCAATCAGAAAACTCCAAAACAAATATTTTGGACCAAATTCCAGAATCCAAGTTAAATCTATTTTTTTAATTTCATTTGAATTTAAATTCAATTAAAGATCAATTTAAGTGAAATTTAAACTCATTCCCTTTTACTTTTGAATTTGAATTGTGCTTACAGTGTATTTAGACTTATTGGATTTAAATTCATGTAAATTGGGATTTTGGATGTTTGGTGAATTTTCCTCCAAACTTTCGGGTTGCCAAAGTGCCCGGATTGTTTCAAGACGCAATTTTCTTTGTTGAAATTTCTGAAGGAGATATCAAACCCCCTTGGCTCAATCAAAACATTAACAACCGGAGATTTTACAACTCCTTTGATTTTGTGGGGCATAAGTGTTTGCGCGTATAATCTTTTTTTTGTGCACCCTTCCTCCTACTTCAACCTCTCAGATTTCGCTTTTGCACAGGGCGAGCTTTTTCACAGAGCAAGCTCTTACACAGAAAAGCTTCTACACAGAGCCCGCTTTTTCACAGAGAAGATTTTACACAGAGAAGGTCTTACGCAGAGCAAGCTTTTACACAGAGAAGCGTTTACACAGAGCACGCCTTTACACCTTTACATAGAAGCTTCTGCACAGAGAAGCTTTTACGCAGAGCAATCTTTTACCCAGAGAAGCTTTTACACAAAGCGCGAAGCTTTTACACAGAGCAAGCTTTTACACAAAGGGGGAAGCTTTTAGACAGAGCAACCTTTTACACAGAGCGAGAAGATTTTTTACGCAGAGCAAGCCTTTTCACAGAGCAAGTTTTTACACAGAGAAGCTTTTACACAGAGAAGCTTTTACACAGAGAAGGTTTTACACAGAGCAAACTTTTACAAAGAGAAGCTTTTACACACAGCACGCCTTTACACAGAGAAGCTTTTACACAGAAGCTTTTGCACAGAGCAAGCTGGACGCAGCAATCTTTTACACAGAGAAGCTTTTACACAAAGCGAGATTTTTTTTCACAGAGCAATCTTTTACGCAGAGAAGCTTTTACACAGAGCCAGCTTTTACACAGAAAAGCTTCTACACAGAGCAAGCCGTTACACAGAGCAACCTTTTACGCAGAGAAGCTTTTACACAGAGCAATCTTTTACGCAGAGAAGCTTTTACACAGGGAAGCTTTTACACTGAGAAGCTTTTACACAGAGAAGCTTTTTCACAGAGAAGCTTTCACACAGAGAAGCTTTTACACAGAGCAGCTTTTTTCGCAGAAAAACTTTGACATAGAGAAGATTTTGCCCAGAGCAAGCTTTTACACAGAGCAAGCTTTTACACAGAGAAGCTTTTACACAGAGAAGCTTTTACACAGAGAAGCTTGTACACAGAGAAAGTCTTTCACAGAGAAACTTTTCCACAGAGAAGCTAGACACAGAGAAGCTTTTACACAGAGAAGCATTTACACAGAGGAAGCTTTTACACAGAGCAAGCTTTTACACAGAGCGCGAAGTTTTTTTTCACAGGGCGAGAATTTTTTTACACAGGGCAAGCTTTTTCACAGAGACAGTTTTACACAGAGAAGCTTTTACGCAGAGAAGCTTTTTCACAGAGCAAGCATTTACGCAGAGAAGCTTTTACACAGAGAAGTTTTCACACAGGGCAAGCTTTTTCAGAGAGAAGCTTTTTCACTGCCACACACAGAGCAAGCTTTTACACAGAAGACCTTTCACACAGAGAACTGCTCACGCAGAGCAAGTTTTTACAGGGATGGTTGATTCACTGCTGCTTGGCTTCATGTATTCATTGAATTGCTGAACCATTGGTCCAAATCATTCGTTGGTTCACTGATGGCTGCTTCATGAGAATCGCTGGATCATTGATTCATTGCTGGATTGAATTGGTTCATCACAACCTTTGAATCTCTAAATTATCAACACAGAGAAACTTTTCCACAGAGAAGCTAGACACAGAGCAAGCTTTTCCACAGAGAAGCTTTTACACGAGAAGCTTTTACACAGAGGAAGTTTTTACACAGAGCAAGCTTTTGCACAGAGAAGCTTTTACACAGAGAAGCCTTTTCACAGAGAAGCTTTTACACAGAGAAGCCTTTAGATCCAAATGGGTAAATCCAGCTGAATTTGCAAACAAGCTTTGACAAAAACATGTTCCACGATCATTGGTTTTTTTACCAAACCAGGTACCTTAATTAAGGTGTTTTCTTGCAACATCCAGCAAGCTTAGTTAAGGACAGACTCCTTAAATAAGGCTTCCAACTTAAAAATTAGGTGGCAGCAAGCTTGAATAAGGTGGAGCCACCTTATTCACGGAGAAACTCTCTCAATAAGGTTTCTGGAGGCCTTATTTCAAGAGTTTCCCCTTAAATAAGGTAATTGTTCCTAAATCAGGCTTCTTGGAAGTTTTGTGTACTACTACTACTACGACGACGACGACGACGACTACGACTACTACGACTACGACGGCTACGACTACGACTACGACTACGATTACGACTACAACCACTTCTACGACTACTACTACTACCACTACTTCTGCTTCTGCTACTACTACTACTACTACTACTACTACTAATACTACTACTACTACTACTACTACTACTACTATTGCTACTATTGCTACTATTGCTACTATTGCTACTACTACTACTACTACTACTACTACTACTACTACGACGACTACGACGACTACGACGACGACTACGACTACGATTACGACTACAACCACTACTACGACTACGACTACTACTACTACTACTACCACTACTTCTACTTCTGCTACTATTACTATTACAACTACAACTACAACAACAACAACTACTACTACTACTACTACTACTACCACTACTACTACTTCTGCTACTATTACTATTGCAACTACAACTACAACTACAACAACAACAACAACTACTACTACTACTACTACTACTCCTACTACTACTACCACTACTACTACTACTACTACTACTACTACGACGACGACGACTACGACTACGACTACTACGACTACTACGACTACTACGACTACTACGACTACTACGACTACTACGACTACTACGACTACTACGACTACTACGACTACTACGACTACTACGACTACTACGACTACTACGACTACTACGACTACGACAGCTACGACTACGACTACGACTACGATTACGACTACAACCACTACTACGACTACTACTACTACCACTACTTCTGCTTCTGCTACTAATACTATTACAACAACAACAACAACAACAACCACGACGACGACGACGACGACGACGACGACGACGACGACCACCTAGACGACGACGACGACGACGACCACCTAGAAGACGACGACGACGACGACGACGACGACGACGACGACGACGACGACGACGACGACGACGACGACGACGACGACGACGACGACGACGACGACGACGACGACGACGACGACGATTACGACGACGACGATTACTACGACGACGATTACTACGACGACTACGACTACGACTACAACTACGACTACGATTACGACTACAACCACTACTACGACTACTACTACTTCTGCTTCTGCTACTAATACTATTACAACAACAACAACAACAACAACAACAACAACAACAACAACCAAGGGCTTCAAAGACCCAAAAAAGAGTAGGCCCAGTCAAAAAAACCTAGTTATCGGGAAAAAAACCGGGTTTTTCAAAAAAGACCCATATTTTGGTTTGTACGTTCTTTCGGCGATTTTGACATGTTTTGACCCTGCCAGGACAATATCCGTCAAATTTCAATTTCACCACATGCACCAGCTTCAAAATAGAAGTTTCCA